>CM076583.1:1099952942-1100015452 GCA_034641835.2 Pinus albicaulis
TATTGACATAGCCTCTATTTGTTATTATGCGCCCCCTCCCATGTTATGTTTCTGCCCCTTCCACTTTTCAATAATTCATACCGCCTCCATTTTTAATACCATTTCCCAATCCCCATATCCCTCCATTCCGCCCCTCCTTTCCCTTTCATAATTCCGCCTCCTCCCATTCATACCATTCCACCTTTTTCATATACATTTTTTCCCAAACAAAAAAAAAATTATATATTTTTTATGCAGAATTCAGTTTATAGCAAAGAGTATTTTTTGTCCAGTCTTCAGAGTTTTTGAGCAGAATTATTTCTCCAGCAAGAGTTTTGTTCCCTTTAATTGAGTAGATTTCAAGAATTGAAGTTTGTATAGCAGAAATTTTTCCTCTTCAGAAGATTTTTTCCAGCAGTCTAATGCATTCTCTCATCTCAATTGTTGGGGTGGTTCTCTCCGGCAAAGAGAACTATCTTGAATGGTCGCGGAAGATTAAACACACACTCATTTTTAATGAGTTGTGGAAAGGAATCTGTGAAGGACAAGCAGAAAATCCACCAGAGAAGCCCACTTCAGACAAAGAGCTTGCCATTTGGGAAAACAAGAACTGCAAGGCTTATGCCTTGATTGCAGCCTCAGTGAGTCAAGAGGTGAGTCGCCATATTTCATCATTATCAAATGCCTTTGAAGCCTTGAAGAAACTAAAAGAACTCTATGACTCACATTCAGAATTAGAAAATGTTCAATTGATGGTTAAGCTGTTCAGTCTTGAAATGAAGAATGATGATCCCCTTGCTTTAGCTTCAGAAATAAGATCTATAATGCATGACATTCAAAACACCGGTGTAAAAATGGACATACCTCTCATAGCATATGTTAAGGCATTATATCCGACTTACTCACATTATCTTGAGTCTTTGCAAGCAAGTGGAAACTTTGAGCATATCACCTTTGATAAACTTGAGAAAAAGTTTGCAGAAAGAGAGAAAGCTTTTGGGAAGATGACAGTCCCTTCATCTTCCGAAGAGGCTGCATACTTGGCACATAGAGAAAAGAGTCATGCTCCAGATTCATCCAGAGGAAGAGGTGGCGGAAGAGGAAGAGGAAGAAGAAACTTCACAGAAAGGGGGGGCAGACAAGCTGACAAATCCAATCTTCATTGCACACGGTGCAATAGAGATGGACATGATGCATCCAAATGCAGAACACCATGGGACAAAATTGAGCAGCACAGAAATCAAGACAAAGGTAAAACCAATGACAAAGACAAAGGTAAAGCACCTGAATCCGCTCACTATGTTCTAGCACATTGTAACAATGGAGTAACTGAAAACCTCTTTGATGTTTCATTTACTTCATGGAGAGATGATTGGTTGCTAGATTAAGGAGCAACATGTCACATGACATTTAGAAAAGATTTTTTTGAAGAATTCACTGACAAAGTTGATGGAGCAGTATATTTCGCAGATAAATCCAAACTCAAGCCATCGGGGCTTGGCACAGTCAGGCTTAAACTGCCTGGTCTTCCTGATCATATCCTACATGAGGTTCTATACCTCCCGGAGTTGAAGAGAAACTTGCTGTCCCTGATCGAAATCGGGCAGCAAGGACACTCAGTTCACTTGTTTGATGGCAAGGCAGAGGTCAGATCAGCATCAGATCACTCACTTTTCATGGAGGGAATAGAAGAAGGGAGACTCTTGAAGCTGAAAGGTTCATCTGCTCATGCTCAGAACTTTGCATTCAGTTCATATCATGATGAAGGTACATTTCCATCAAGTCTTTTATGGCATGCTAGATTTGGACACTTAAACTATGACAGCCTTCGTTTGTTGAAGAAAAATGGTGTTGATGGATTGCCTACAATTCCTAGAAAACCTAAGGAATGTGATGCTTGTATTCTAGGAAAGCATAGCAAACAACCATTTCATGATTCACACTCCAGAGCACATAGAAAACTTGAACTTGTTCATTCAGATTTATGTGGCCCTATGCCTATTACTTCTGCAAATGGAAACAAATACATGATGACATTTATTGATGACTACACCAGAATGTGTTGGATTTACTTACTGAAGAATAAGTCTGATGCTTTTCAAACTTTCAAGAATTTTCATGCATGGATTGAAAATGATGCACAAAAACATATTGGCTCTCTACGTACTGATAATGGAAAAGAATACACTTCAAACGAATTTGAAAATTATCTTCGTCAACATGGAATCAAACATCAAACAACTGTGCCATATAATCCACAATAGAATGGTGTAGCTGAAAGAATGAACAGAACTATTTTAAATATGGTCCGCTCCATGTTATTTTTCAAGAATGTAAAATTGATGTTTTGGGCTGATGTAGTTCTATGTGCTGTTTACATAAAGAATAGGTGTCCTTCAAGTTCAATTAGAAACAAAACTCCTTTTGAAATGTGGCATGGCCACATTCCTTCGGTAAAGCATTTCGGGGTCTTTGGGTCCACCTGTTATGCCTTGATACCCAAGGGTCAAAGGAACAAACTTGGTGCTAGAAGCAGAAAATGTATCTTCTTGGGGTACTCCAATACCTCCAAAGGATATCGTCTCTATGATGAAGCAAATAAGAAATTTGTGATAGCAAGAGATGTCATATTTCTTGAATCTTCCAAGAGTGACAAAGTTGTTGAGCGGCAACTTGATCGCCTGGACAGATTCACACATGCAAAGTCTTTCCAAGAGTTTGATAATGTGATTCCACATCTTGAAGGGGGGATTCCGATATTGAATCAAACTGTGGAATCATGTCCTGAAGCACTCTCTCCCCCACATGAAGAAACAACCACGGATGACACATTGAATGATGTGATTGACAGAATTGGGAGATTGAATATTGAATCAATCCCAACTCAGTCAAGTGACCAGCCTGGGCCATCTCAGAAAGGTCCTCCCAAATGGCTGACAAAGACACTGGAGGATGTTCATCCTAGGTTGGAAAAACAGGAACAAGAAGTTCCACTCAAGAAATCGAAGGTGATGTAGATAATTCTGATTCCCCTGTTGATATGGATATTGCTTATAACTGTGAATTGAGTTTGTCTACAGATCATGAACCAACTTCCTTCAAAGAAGCTGTTTCTCATGATGAATGGAAAGAAGCGATGCAGAAGGAGTATGATGCCTTTCCAACACTTAGCTTCCGTACGTTGGAAGCAACAGGTGCGCAGGGTGAAGAATCTCTTCACAAGCGGGTAAGTAGAGATAGGGTAACCTTGAGTTGTTAAGGTATCGAGCGGCACAAAGTAGAGAAGTGGTGGTTGAGCGAGGCGCGTGACAGAGCTCTCAAGATGGAGCCCCGCCGCATTCGCAGTTTTTGGTGTTGCGATAGTTGGTAGTTGGGCTGATCAGTAGGCGATGATGATGATGACCATAGCCTAGGGCGAGTGGAGGCAACCACTCAGTCAAAGACTTCCAGTATAGGGAAAGTTCGAGCCAAGTGGGAAGAGGAGTTGGTTAAGGGTGATCAGAAGAGAGTTGAGTCTTCCAGCATCAAGAAGCAACCACATAGGTACACAAGGGACATGGCACTTATGACTAAACAAGTCGACTCGCATGTAATATTCCCAATTAGCAGCAGCTAATTGGAAATATTAATTTTGCTCAGTTTTGCCTTCTTAATGTTAGTTGGTTAATAAAAGGGGATGATGGGACCCATAACCCACACTTAGGAAATAATTATTCCCTAAAGTCACTTAGGTAAATATTAGTTGGCAGCGTGGGGCCTAGGAGAGCCAAGTGACAACGTGAGGGAAGGGGCGTGTGGGGACAACATGGGCCCATGACAACGTAGTGGCAGGGACAACGTGGTCAAGGAGGGATAACATAGTTGAGTGGGGCCAGATGAGTGCTAGAATCTCAAGCATAAAAGGGAGAGGAGGCTCACCATTCAGCCATTCTATTATGCATCTTATGATTTCTGTCTTCTGACATTGAGCAGAATTTTGCTGCTGAGCGAAGTCTGCAAGTGCTGTTCAGCACATGGGTGTCTCTGAGCGGAGATCCCAACCTCAGCCTCTGGGTACTTCGAGTGCCTGCTCAGGTGAGGAGATCCACCATTGTTTTTCAGGGGAGAGCACATAGTACCTTCAGCCGAAATCACACAGTCACTTGGACAACGTAGTCTCTCTCAGGGATTACGCAGTTTGGAGAGGAAGCAACACCGGGAGAGAGGGGAGATCAGGGATTCCAGCCAGAGAATATTGTGAAGGGATCAACCCTTCACAAATCATCATTTTGTAGTAGGAGGCTATCATTTGCAGGTTGATCATTCAGGGCCAGTGTACACACTAGGAGTGCGTTATTTTCCAAGGGAGGTCAAATTCTGGGGTCAGCTATTCCGGGATTCCTTCCTGGGTTTTTCCAGGTTATTGGAGGAGAGCTCATTTCCAAAGTTTCACAATTTTCTGAGCAGGGGAACAGCCCCAAAGAGCAACTCCATTCTAGTAGTAACAGCAGTTTCGACAACAGCAACAACAACATCTGGAGTTACACAATACTTGACAGAGCAGCCATTCACTGAGGGATTATGAGAGTATTTCCAGCTTGCCTTGAGCAAGCCAAGGTGCGATCATTTCGATCACCTTTGTATCTATTGTTATCTTTCAAATTTTAATAAAATGGCTCAATGCTTCTCCATGTTTGCAGTGTTTTTATGATATCTCTCTATTTGCTGTAGTTGCTTGTTTATGTTGCTTTATATTACTGTCTATTTCCTATTCGGAATATTACAGTGGTATCAGAGCTCATAGACTTGGCTCAGCCTGTGGAGCAGATCAGTCTATGACACCGACAGGAAAACCATATATCACATACCGGGGAAGGAAGTACAAGGACCAAGAGTGGAGGCTTGAGACCACTTTTGGAGAAGGGGACTGCGTTCCAGTAGTGGATGTAGAGGAGGAAGAACCAATGGCAGAGGAGAAAGATGAAGGGAGGGAGTTCGGGCAACTCCTCCTAAAATCTGTGCAGGGGCTTCCGAGGAGGATCGAAGAGATGGGGCAGAAGTTTACCATAGACCATAGACAGCGTGAAACCCCAAGTGGTTTTCACATCGGTGAAGGGTTCGGTAATTCCCACCATTTACAGGAGCAACTCATAGCGCAACAAGTTGTGTCACTCTCTCCCCCACGTTCTACGATGTCCACATTTCTGACTACATGCATCGGGATGGGAGGACCTCAGGAGCTGGAGTCGGTTCATATGGCGGATTATTTTGCATAGTATTAGTCCTTGCTGCGAGAGTTTGGTGAAGCTCTCACTTTCCATGATTTTTGTCAGCTCAAGAAGGACAACCGACCTTGCAACCAAAACAGAGGGGGTAGATACACATAAGATGGTGACATGCAACGTACCGTGGGCAGTTTTTTCTTGCCAACATTTGACGGGTCCTCAAAATGTTCAGCGAAAGCTTGTGTGGAGAAGTTGGACATTTATTTCCTGCTCAATTAGATGGTAGAGGGAGAGGCCATCAAGGTGGCAGAGTTGCACCTTGAGGGAGAGGCCCATGACTGGTGGTTCCACGGGATGGCCAGGCTGGGTCACTCATCAGTGACAACGTATGCAGAGTTTACACAGAGATTGGTGGAGCAGTTTGACCGGAAGGATCCAGAAGAGCATTTTGTTGAGCTAACCAAGCTCAAGCAGACCTGGACCCGGAAACCTACATTTTTGAGTTCTTGAGGCTTTCGGTGATGGTGCTCGACTTGTTCTCAGCCAGGAGGATTTACATGTTTATTGATGCGCTAGCATAACCTCTGCGTGGGCTAGTCAGATCCACGAGGCCTGCTACACTTCAGGATGCAGTCGAGAGGACCAGGGATTTGCAGGATGCTCTGCACAGGACCAGAGCTCCTTTCCCCCAGAGACCGGCATTTCAGCTGAAGAGGAAGGACACGAGAGTTCCACCTCAAAAGGGGAACCAAGGCCGTGGGCCTTTGGATGATGATACCCGGAGAGACTTGAGATGGATGAAGCTATGCTTCACATGCTAGGAGCCATGGGCACTGGGACATCGATGTGCCGTGGGGAAGGCACACTACATAGAGGTCTTCTCCGACAGTGAAGGGGAAGAAGACGCCTACGAGGGGATAGAGGCAGGAGACAGCGCTGTAGTGCAGAGAGGGGATCATCCACCACCTTCTCTCCCAGGAGCAGAAGGAGCAGCGTTTGCACCCACAGGGGGAGTCCTTGCTTCTTTGCGAGGGGTTCCGAAGTATTTGACACTGCGTGTCCGGGGCACCGTTCAGGGACAACGTGTTTCAGTCCTAGTTGATAGTGGGGCCACTCACAACTTTATTGATGCCCAATTGGTAGAGAGGAGGGGCATACTGACAGAGAGCTTTGATGGTTTCTCAGTACTGGTACTGGGTGCTAGAACTATGTAGTGTGCTAGATATGTGCCGGCATTAGTAGTGACCATGGGGACTTATACTATGACAGATCATTTCTTTGTGGTCGACATTCCAGACACCAACGTGGTGTTGGGAGTGCAGTGGTTGATCACGCTGGGGAAGGTCACCACAGACTAGGAGACTCTAGAGACGGAGTGGACGAACAAGAAGAGCAGTAAGCATGTGATGATCTGAGGCATGCACACATATCCTCCGCAGACAGTTTCAACACACTGGGTGGAGGCAAACTTCTGGAAGGGAAATATAGAGTGGGCAGTGGAGCTGCATATTTCAGAGGCAGGGGCCACAGAACAGGCAGTTCACCCAGATGTGCAGTCGATCTTGGACAGATATGCTCTGGTTTTTGGGGATATACCTTCGGGACAGCCTCTGGATCGGGGGTTTGAGCACACCATTTAGCTTGAGCAGGGTATTCAGGGTGTGATTACCACACCCTATAGGCACCCCAAAGCCTACAGGGATGAGATTGAGAGAGTCATTCATGAGCACTTTGCACTAGGACACATTCGGCCCAGCACCAACCCCTTTGCTTCTTCTGTTGTATTGGTGAAGAAGAAGGATGGAACAAACAACCTGAGCGGATTCAATGGTTAAGAACTTGTGATTTCTCTTGGGAGGTCACAGGTTCAAAATCGGCGGGGGGTAGGGTTGTCTATTGCCCGTCATGACCAAGCTAGAGGGATAGACGCCCCCAATGCTGGATGCCTCGGTCCTTGCGAAAGTCATGAGTTTCTGATATATGTGACTTTCGGGCTGTTACATATACCTAGGGAGGTTGCTATTCCCTATCTAAAAAAAGAAGAAGAAGAATGGCACACTGAGGATGTGCATCGATTATAGGGCTCTCAACAAGAAAACAATGAAGAACCGATACGCCATTCCGTGGATTGACGAGTTGATGGATGAGCTGAGGGGATTGAAATTCTTCTCCAAGATTGATTTGAGGTCGAGCTACCATCAGATCCGGGTGAGGGACCAGGATGTCCCCAAGACAACCTTCAGATGTCACTATGGCCATTTTGAGTTTTTGGTGATGCCCTTCAGGCTAACCAATGCACCGACCACTTTCCAGTCTTGTATGAACCACATCTTCCGTGGTCAGTTGAGGAAGTTCGTGTTGGTATTCTTCGATGATATCCTTTATATACAGCCGGACCTGGGAGGAGCACCTACAACACATTGTGGCTGTATTGCATATTTTGGAGGAGCAACATTTTTATGCTAAGCTCTCCAAATGCGAGTTTAGGCTGATAGAGATGCTCTATTTGGGGCATATCATTGGTGTGGATGGAGTGAGAGTCCACGAGGAGAAGATCTGAGCCATTCGGGAATGGCCAGAGCCGAAGAACGTGACAGAGCTCCGGGGGTTTGTAGGCATCTGCACCTACTATTGGAAGCTTGTCAAGGGGTTTTCCCAACTTGCTGCACCCATCACAGATCTTACCAAAAATGGGGCATTCAGTTGGACGGACACAACGCAGAGGGCCTTTGACAGGCTTAAGGAGGTGATGAGTAGCTGCCCAGTGTTGGTTTTGCAAGATTTCACACAACCCTTTGTCTTGGAGTGTGATGCCTCAGGAGAGGGAGTGGGCGCAGTTTTGATGCAGCGGGGCCACCCCATAGCTTTCGAGGGCAGGAAGCTATTGCCGCACGAGAGGTTGTATCCTATATATGACAAGGTAGATGCTGGCCATCATGCATGCACTGGCCAAGTTTCGGCAGTACCTGGTGGGTAACAGGTTTCGGGTGAGGACTGACCACAACAACATCTGGTTTTTTCTAGAGCAGAAGCAGTTGCAGGAGAGGCAGCATAAGTGGGTCAGTAAGATCCAGGCATATGAATTTGACATTGAGTATGTTAAAGGGAAGAACAATGTGGTGGCCGATGCTCTATCCCGCAGACCAACAATGTTGTCTTTGATGAGCATAGACACGTACTAGAGGGCTCAACTGTTGGTTGAGTACTCCAAGGACCGTTTTGCTTGTGAGGTATTGGATGGTTAGATCACAGATGACAGGTACAGGGTGATGGACGAGGTTATATACTTGAGGGACAAGATCTTCTTGACTGGGAGCTCTCATCTCAAGGAGAAGATACTGCATGCCTCCCAGACTCACCATTATCAGGCCATTAGGGGTTCACCAAGACCTACAGGGCCATCGGGGAGAGGTTCTCTTGGAGAGGCCTCAAGGAGGACGTACTCTGGTATGTCAAGGAGTGCGAAGTATGTCAGAGGAACAAAGGAGAGATGAGCCACCCAGCGGGATTACTACAACCACTTCCCATTCCAGAGGGGAAATGGGAAAGCATTTCGATGGACGTTGATCGACTGACAAAGTATGCTCACTTCTTCGCTATATCAGCATGGTACACAGCTGCATAGGTGGCGGAGCTGTTCTTCCGGGAAATTTTCAGATTGCATGGTCTTCCGAAGACCATTATTAGTGACCGGGACAACCATTTCATGGGAGGCTTTTGGTAGGAGCTTTTTTGTTTGGTGGGTATAGAGTTGACTCCGAGCACAAGTTACCACCCTCAAACGGACGGGCATACATAGATAGTGAACAAGTGGCTGGAAGGCTACTTGCGAAACTATGTCACAGGGCAGCAAAAGGCATGGCTACGTTGGCTGCACTTGGGAGAGTACTAATACAACACCACTTTTCACATGTCTATCGGTATGTCTCCATTTTATGCTTTGTATGGATACCATGCTTTGACCTTTGCTGATGTGATGTTTGGAGCTAGCAAGGCCCCTAGGGCCAAGGACTGGATCCAAGAGAGTCAGGATATACTCTGGGCTCTTAAGGATAACTTAGCCACAACACAAAACCAACAGAAGCTGTATGCCGACAGGGGACAGGTAGAGAGGCAGTTTGAGGTAGGGGACTTGGTCTACCTGCGACTTCAGCCATACTGACAATCCACATTGAAGCAGAAGGGGGCTGAGAAACTCAAGCCCCGCTTCTATGGGCCTTACAGGGTGATCCACAGGATTGGGGAGGTTGCATATGAGATGGAGCTACCCACAGGTAGCAGGATCCACAACATCTTCCATGTATCATGCCTGAAAAAGGCATTGGCGCAGTAGGTGACTGCAACAGAGGAGCTTCCGCCTACAGATGATGAGGGGCATTTGGTCTTACAGCTAGAAGCCATCATAGACACCAGGGAGAGATAGCTACGGAGCAGGACAGTTAGAGAATACTTGGTGAGGTGGAGGAATTTGCTGGATGAGGATGCCACTTGGGAGAGAGAAAATTTTGCAGCATCCGTATTTGCAGTTGCTTGAGGACAAGCAACGTTTTGGTGGGGAGGACTGTAATATTCCCAATTAGCAACCACTAATTGGCAATATTAATTTGCTCAGTTTTTCCTTCTTAATGTTAGTCAATTAATAAAAGGGGATGATGGGACCCATAACCCACACCTAGGAAATAATTATTCCCTAAAGTGACTTAGGCAAATATTAGTTGGTAGCGTGGGGCCTAGGAGAGCCAAGTGACAGCGTGAGGGAAGGGGCAGTGTGGGGACAACGTGGGCCCATGACAACGCAGTGGCAAGGACAACGTGGTCAAGGAGGGACATTGCAGTTGAGTGGGGCCCAGATGAGAGCTAGACTCTCAAGCATAAAAGGGAGAGGAGGCTCACCATTCAACCATTCTATTATGCATCTTATGATTTCTGTCTTTTGACATTGAACACGTTTTTGCTGCTGAGCAAAGTCTGCAAGTGTTGTTCAGCACACGGGTGTATCCAAGCGGAGATCCCAACCTCAGCCTCAGGGGACTTCGAGTGCCCGCTCAGGTGAGGAGATCCACCATCGTTTTTCAGGGGAGAGCACATAGTACCTTCAGCGGAAATCATGCAGTCACTTGGACGACGCAGTCTCTCTCAAGGATTACGCAGTTTGGAGAGGAAGCAACATCGGGAGAGAGGGGAGATCAGGGATTTCAGACCGAGAGTATTGTGAAGGGATCAACCCTTCACAAATCATCATTTTGCAGTAGGAGGAGGCCATCATTTGCAGGTTGATCATTCAAGGCTAGCGTACTCATTGGGAGTGCGTTATTTTCCAAAGGAGGTCAAATTTCGGGGTTAGCCATTCCGGGATTCCTTCCTGGGTTTTTCTGAGTTATTGGAGGAGAGCTCATTTCCAAAGTTTCACAATTTTCTAAGCAGGGTAACAACCCCAAAGAGCAGCTCCATTCCAACAGTAGTAGCAGTTCTGGCAGCAACAACATCAACATCTGGAGTTACGCGGTCCTTGACAGAGCAGCCATTCATTGAGGGATTTTGAGAGTATTTCCAGCTTGCTTTGAGCAAGCCAAGGTGCCATCATTCTGATCACCTTTGTATCTATTGTTATCTTTCAGATTTTAATAAAATGGCTCAGTGTTTCTCCATGTTTGCAGTGTTTTTATGATATCTCTCTATTTGCTGTAGTTACTTGTTTATGTTGCTTTATATTATTATCTATTTCCTATTCGGAATATTACATCTTAGAACATGGTGGGAAAGAGCAAGTCTTCAAATCAGGTTCTGCAGAAGAAAGCAGGGAAGTCTTCTAGTTTAGAGAGAGCAGCTGTAGCAACAGAGAACTTGGTAGTGTTGGGGACAGATCTAGATGGGTGAGGTTCTTCCAGGAATCCCTTCCTTGCTAAGTGGGAGTGTTGAAAGTAGTAGCGAGAAATTGATTCCTTGATTTGTGCCTTAATTCAAGGAGTCAAACTTGAGTTCCTTCTTGTGCATGCTCGAGTTTCTAAAATTTAGGAGTGTCCCTAAAAATTAGGACGATTTAAGTTGTAGTTATCTAATGTGTTGAAATTGAACGTCGAGTTCTTGATTTTCTAGTGTGAGTTAATTGAGGATAAACACAAGTGATTGAGTTTCAAGTGGTTGACTTGAAATAGGATGAGTTGCATGAGCAGTTAAGTCATGCTAACTCAATCAATCACAAAATCATTCCTTAATTAGAAAATTCACTAATTTTAGCTATCCAAATTGCTTTAAAAGGAGGAATGAAGGCACAATTTATTCATTATCTTGTGAGCATGAGTTGGTGAGACAAGATAATAGAGCTCACGGGTTCGTGAGCGGGTTGCACAGGTTTGTTTGTGTGAGCTTGTGAAAGAAAGAGTGTGCAAGAGAAGCTTGTGCACAGGTTGGTAGAGGGCTGCAGAGATCAGCAGTCTTGCAAAGGTTTCAAGCTTAGATCAAGCATGATAGACATGTGTGTCTTTCAGATTGAAACAACTGTGTTTTGGAAGAGATCAATTGCTCAGTTTTTGCTATCAATAAAATTCTCATTAAGCAGAGGATTTTCCCAGTTGGGTTCCCTAAAAAAATAAGTGTGTTTTTATTGTGTGATTGTGTTTATTTCTGTTCCTATTCCGCTGCAATTTTTTCGTAGAAAAATTCTGTGTTTGTATGAAAAGAAAGTGTCTTTCAGATCGTTCATATTAGCAGATCAGAATTTCGTGGATTTTCTACTCTGGCAAGTGAGGAGAAAATATTTCTGCTAGGGGTTACCCAATTTTTGGTGGGTAACAAGTATCTCATAACTTACGTGACCATAACAAGAACTTTGAATTTGGTTTCTAACATTCTCCCATGACAAAAGTGTGGGAACCTCACTAATGAAGAACTGGAAATTCACTTTAGAAGGTTATTCCTATGTGAAACTGCCAAGAAAGTATAATAAGTTATAACCCTTTGCTCAATTGTATGCAATATGTTGTTCCATTGCTGCATCATTTAATGTTTGAGAAGATATTAGCTCTTTGCATGCTATCAAATAAAAAGATAATGATTGAAATGCTAGGTAGTATGGGTCTTATGTGGGAAAAACAAGTAATAAATCTTTTAGCGCCGACAACAAACCATTGTAGTTCAAGCAGGACTTGATAATGCCGTTGGTTTAGATGTAGAAAGATCACCTTAAATTAAAGGATATTGTTGCATCGTGAAAAATCAGGAGCCTAATTGGCTCAGGATGAATGATATTGACATAAAAGAAATTTAATTTAAATTGAAATATGGACAACATGACTAAAGTTTGAGTGCATGGGCAGGGTGTCATTCTGAGATGTGGGACTGCAAAGGGTGGAAAATGTAAGAAGAAAAATGAGGAAACTTGAAATTTCCTGTCTCTAGGGTGACTATGCACCTTGTCCTGCTGTAAGGGTGCATAGAAGTTGGAAACATATACTGATAATTACAATTTTCTGTGCAGAATCTAAATGGAAAGAGAAGCTTGCTGCTGTTAATGAGAATTCAAATCGAATGCGCATGCAGAGTTTGCAGGTAATGTACATCAGGTCATAATTTTTCCTTTTTAATATTTAGGATTGTTTAACCTCTACATTTTCTTATTTTGATTGGGAACCTGGAGAAAGTGTATGATTTTAAACCAATATTGCAACTAATTTACTCGAACTTTTCATGTGCTTCTTCCCACTTTAAACATTAGAAATTTCAGCTTGTTGCACATCTAGTAAGTGGCCTAACTGGATTTCCGTGGGGAGTTTATTTTCTCATCTCATTCCTTTGTTCCACTGGTAAATGGTTGAAATAAAAAAAAAAAGGTCTAGACTCTAAATTAATTGGTCTCATCATCAATATAGCTTGGGAGTAATTTTCAGTATGTTTCAAATCATGACTTGATTAGAAAAAAGAGCTGATAAGACCTCAATCTTTAAGAAAAGAACATTTTAACACTTAATAAGGAAAGCATATTGATTTTCTCCTTGAGTGAGATGTGTCTGTTCTGGAGATGACTACCCATTGTGTTGTCATATGGTGAACTTAACGTCATCATGCTTTCCCTCATAGTGGAAGCCTATACTGAACCAAAGAGGGTCTATCTATCGAACTAGTAGATTAAGAAGATTTAGTAGAATGCCAGCAACTGGACTTTCTTATTGTGTCAGAGGAATTACGATTAAACCTGCAGATCAAAAGTTCTGATTGGATTCGTGAGCAGATGAATTTTTCCAACTTGGACAAGTCAAACTTGGCATTGACCGAGTTTGACTTGGTCAACATTGGCTCACAAGTCTTGAGTTTGACTCAACCAAGTTCCTACGATGCCTTTATAGCCCCTTTTCAGTGCAATTTTGGTTATTTTTCAGTCTTTTTCAGCAAAATTTCTCTCTTCCGGTTGACTTCACGTGACAAAAAGAGATACAGGAGAACAAAATCACCCATCTAGGGCACCCACCTACTATTATTAACCATCCACTAAAGCTGTTTTTTAATTCAAAATATGTGTATATCTTTGCTTTCTTGAGAGAAATTTTGGTGGCCTCTCCTTTTCTACCAAAGCATAGATAGATAAGATAAGATAATTATATTAATGTCCAACGAATGACCACAAAAGTAGTTCAATGGGATTGGAGAGTACAATGATGTCGATACAAGAAGGAGTACCAAAAGGTCTCCTATATAAAGAGCAAGAAATAAGAAATAAAGCAAGAAAAACATAATGCCTGAAAACCAAAATGAGGAAAGTCCTGGACTCCAAGTGCAGAGGGCACAAGATACACAAGATAATGGTCCACTAAATCTCTCTCCTAACACTCGAGGTCGAATGCAAAAAACTCAAGATGGAGTGTTCTCTCGAGGGAGGGCTAGGGGAGGATCTGGAGCCTTTGTTACGTCATTGCCGAGAAGAAGTGATATGTCGTTGATGACTGGGCAATCTCAACTGCCTGCTAGTAAGAGATATGGTCTGATAATGACTCGGGGGTCCTTGTGCTAGGGGGATGGGCCCCTCTAGCCTGCACTGATCTAGAGTATGAGGCAATAATGTTATTAACTTGTCGCTTTGTGCCTCTTGGTGACGGGAGCACTGTAAAAAATGACGTAATCCGTTGCACAGGATCTGCTCTAGGAGGAGGCTGGAGAATCTGTGTGCGAAGTCTCGTAGCCTCCTGTATGTACAAGGCTAGACATCTCTGGTCTGGGTATCGAAAGAAGCTAGATAAGGTCTGGATCCCTTTGAACAAGCAATGGAATCTCCCAGGAATCTCATAGTAAATGGGGCAACGGAATATGAAGTGCTCCTCCGACTCAGTCTCTCGAAGGTGGTAGAGCTGGTAAATCTTGTCTAACCGTGCAATCTGATGGTCAGTCTCAATCCATAGTTTATGAGAACCTACTCTGATTTGACCCAAGGGAATCCGAAGTGCGTGCATCCAATGGCGAAGCGTGTAATGGGGCCAAACAATGAGTCCATCTCTCAACAACATGAAGTGCTCAGCATAGAAAGCCATCTTCGGACGTAACCCATCTTGAGGGTTTATCCAAATAACCTGTACATATTTCCTATAAATATCCTCTCGTTCATCTCTTGTTTGGTTGGTAGGAGGTGGCCCGGTGCACACAAAGAATACTTGAATGGAGGGAGTTGGTCTATGTTGATCCCAACTGAAGCAAGGAGATTTGAGACTCCAGCATACCAACATTGGGATCGAGCTGAAGGACTCACTACTGCAATGGACTTTTATGAAAGGTAGCCCAAGTATGGAGACCGGTCCCGCCCCTTCGCTGTATTCGCAAAACCCCGAACACGGTGAAGAAGAGAGATGATACCAAACACTCTCTCAAGGCAAAAGGGGTGAGCTCCAAACTCTGCAAGAATGATGGGTTGAGGAACTGTTTGCTGGCACCGAATGATGCGATGAAGAAGGGTGATCTGCACTCTCTTTGCAGAAGACCAATCGGACTCTAGTAAGCTAGGACCCCAAACCTCCGAACCATATAGAACTGTGGGTCGAACAACACTGTCCATCAGTGACATCTTGGCGGATATGTCCTGAAAATGATTCCGAAAACATTGTCTCTCGAGAAGGGCCAAGGATCCATAGCCCTTGTTGATTCGAGGTTGGAGTGCAGGCCACAAGCTAAAGCGAGAACCTGTGAATAGTACCCCTAGATAGGTGTATGAGCTGGTGATCTCAATCTCCGTTCCTCTATAAAAGAAATGGAGGTCACAGAGGAACTTCTTTGACGTGTTGAATTACTTAGGTTAACCGTCAACTGTCGAAGATCACTGAAAAGGGCCTGAGCATCTAGCTGCCTCTGCAATCCGTCAGGGGATGGAGCTAGAAGGACCACGTCATCTGCAAAAAACAAGATATAAATCAAGACATGTTATAGAAGGCAACCATCACCGTCCTAGATGTGTTCACGCAAGAAGGACTCCAGCTCGTCAATATAGATCCCAAATAGTGTGGGGGACAAGGGACAACCTTGTTTTACCCCAATAGTGCTACAGATAAAATCTGATAGCCCATGTACTGTGCGCAGACGACCAAGAACCGACTCATATAAGCGCATGATCGTTGACAAGAGGGTCTTTGAGATGCCAATATCTATGAGTCTTTGGAATAATGCTTCTCTAGGGACCGAGTCAAAAGCTTTTCGAAAGTCTACAAAACAACAATAGACTTTTGAAGAGCGATGTCGTGCCTCCTCAATGATGGCCCTAAGTGTAAGGATGTGGTCAATAGTCTAATGCTCAGGTCGAAATCCAGCCTGTCCTCTAGCTCTAAGTTGTTTCCGCTCAAGCTCCTTGGAGATTTGGAGGTGGAGGGATGTAGCATATAGTTTGGAGAATGTGTGGCCCACCATGATAGTCCTATAATTGTTGAGATCTAAACTGGGCCCCGATTTGTGTATCGGGTGAATGATGTGCTGAGACCATGTCAATGGGAAATCTGTACAGATCATATGGTTGAAGAGATCAACCAAGTAGGGAACCAAAGCACGAAGATCGTGTTTAAAGAACTCTGCCTAGAAACCATCCTCATCTGCTGCTTTGCTGCTGTTCATCACCCGAATGGCCTCTCTGATGTTACTATCATAGAATACGAAACCGGAAGAGGGCAGAGAGGTCACCTGAATCTGGGGTTGCCTTGGGATGTCATAAAGGGTGGACACATGGGAGAACATGGACTGGGGGTTAAGGTCTGAGGGGAGGGGAGAGTGGCAGGGAAGGACAGTACGCCAGAAGTGTCTAGGGGAGTGAGCAAGAGAGGTACACAAGTCACGTCTTCTCTGGGAGACAAAGAGACGTTTCTTGCGACGGAGGAGGTGACGATATGAGGCTTTGATATTGGGGTAGGAGGGGTGAGTATGGATGAATGCATGTCGAAGTTGGCGGTGGAGAGATTTGCAATACTCATCATACCATCGATTCAGAGGGCAAGATTTGGTTTTATGAGAGGTGGAAGTGGGACGAGAGTGAGGGTAGGACTTAAGGGCAACATCCAAAATGATGGATGAGAGACAATTGTACTTGGTCGATGTAGAGTCAAATAGTGAGAATTGGTCCATGGAGGGGAGCATCTGGTGAAGGTGGGAAGAGAAGATGTCTGGGTCACCCTCATCAAAATGAAAAGTAGTACGTGGTGAGCCCTTGGGGGGAGGGGGGGTGAGAATGGGGGTTTGTGGCACGAAGAGAGAAAGAAAGAAGAGCATGGTCAGATAAAGGGATGGAGGAAACAAAAAAGTGATGAATGAAGGGGAGGAGGTTCTGGCTAGAGAGGACATAATCAACAACGCTTGCTCCTCCACCATGAAGCCGACATGTGAAAAAGAGGGAGTTTGGAAAATGCGGGAGGCCATTAAGAATTAACAGCTCCTGAGGTTCGCCCAAGTGTAAAAGATGTCGACCATAGGCGGTAAGGGGTCCCAACGCATCATCAGACATCTTGTGAAATCCCACTGACTCTGGATCGATCTCTTGGATGTAGTACACGTCCTCAAACTGATTGTGAAGAGGGATCTGGAGGGCTCTAGTGCGGGAGTTGAAGTCACCTAGAAGAATAACCTCCCCAACTGCTGAATACTGGGCTATGTCGACATACAAATTGACAAAGGGGTCCTCGCCAGGCCCATTATGAATGGCATATGATGAAGAAGCAGGAGGGAAGTAATAAACAGCAATGTAAATGTCCCTGGGGAGAGGGGAGACCCCTCGAACCTGAACCCACATAAACCTCACAAACTTCTCCAGCTGATGGTCCAATAGAACTTTGAACTTTAGATTTGCTACAGATTCTGTTACTTTAAGTTGTTTCCCTATTGTATTGTAATGAAATATAAGCTATATTTAGATACTGAGGTGAAATTCCAAGATAAGCATTAGCACTTGACCTTGGAAACGAGTTTCTTTTATATTAGTAGATTCACTATGTCTAAAGTTTATGTTTTACAACCAAGCAAAAGGTGAACAAATTCTGAGAATTCTTAGGGATAGTGATTGAACATTTCATGACTTGGGTGTTACTGTAGAAAAGAAAGAGATGCAAGTATGGCTAGTTCTGGACACTCTTTCAACTGCAATTTAGGACTTTCTCTGAAATCTATCTTTTACCCATATGCTGGAATCTAGGGTACAACATTTGATCTTGGAAGACTAAATGCCAAACTTACAGCTAGTTGGTACATTTATGGCCATTTCTGGACTGGCCATAGTCCTTAGTTTCTTTACTTGTGACTATATCTAGTCATATGTAATTAGTTTTTTGGTCAAACATTGTTTCTCTCATCCAAGGAAAGAAACAATTAATTTTTCTTCATAATATTGGCTATATCTTAGTGGGGGATACTTGAGACCAATCTACTGTCATAATTCTACATGGTTGTTTCACATGTGTGGCAGGGAAACGGCTTCAGATATTTGCACTTGAATTCTGGATCAGTGGTTTCTGACTATTGTAAGGCTTGATTGTGTCAATTTTGGTTAGGATCCATTAAGTATATGCAACAGTTTATTCTACTCTGTACTTGCATTTGTTGATACAAAGCTCTAGAACTAGAACAGGGCTTCTTTCATCTGACACCTGACATATGGGACAACAGAAGAAGTTAAGGAAGCCTTGTGGAGGAATCACACACTAATTGTAGGATGGTACTTATGTGGCATAATATTGTGTGAGTAGAATAAAAAGTAAATTGTTACTACCCTGAATAGGGTTGAGTTTTAAAGAGGCATCTAGTCTATTTTGTGGATCTGATTTGGTTCCCTAGATATTTTATAGATAATTTTGTTCCCCTAGAAATAGAAGACTAGCCATCTCTGTAACATTCTTCCTTTACAATGTTTTGATGGAACTAGAGGGCATTTCTCGCTTTTCTTGTGGTGGCCCAACTTCTAAGAGTGTAAAGCATATTATTCTGACAAGTTATCTACAGGTTCTTTCCTGCTACTTCGCTGTGATTAATTTCATCTTGTGAATATACAAGTTGAGGATTAACATGCATTGATAAATGAGAGAGGAATCTGAAATATGATCTATGCTCTAATGGATATCTCATCATTCCTCTATCCATTAAAATGTTCATTTTTTTTGTTTTCAATTTTCTACGTTGGATTTCCAACTTGATTATGAAATTGTGGTGCATATGTTCACATATCTCGTCTTCCCTTTCCCATCAAAATGTACATTTAATAATAGTCTTGTTTTCAAATCTAGCAATCCAGTTTCAAATTTGATTACTAAAACAATGTTTTTTTCAACATATTTTAACTGTCAAATCAGAGTTGTCATCAACATTGATAACATTCATTGCTTGTAAGTTGTAACTGACATCTTACTGTTGCTTTCTTTTTGAAAGAATTTAAGAATATTAAAGGTAATGCAATGAGAGTGAAACTAGAGGGATTTTCTGGTATGGTTTTGGATAGGAATACCTGTTCACACTTGTTCTTATATGTGCAAGATACATTTCACGTTTCCACTAATTACAGAGACACAATTCACTGGTTTGTAGGAGCATGTGTCTTTGCTTAAACTGAGTTTACGTTAATCCTTCTGAGTACACAAGGAAATTCTTATCTTTTTCAGGTACATGAAGAGTATAAGAAACAACAAGCAACACTGCAAAGAGAAAAACTGCTAGTCCCTGAAAATTCATATTTACTTAAGGACTTGGAATTCATTCCCTACCTAACTGATGAAGGTTTGATCAGAGACATCAGTGTATCTGATGCAAAGGCTAGTGTCTATGCAGTTTTTGATGAAACCAAAATACTACAGTATGTTGGAATATCAAGACAGGTACACAATTGACTTTCATACATCTCTTATTTTATATGATAGTTGCTTGTTATGTGTATAAATGCTTTAATACTGGCTATCATCTTTGAGTTGTATTTGTTTGTAGGTCAAGTAGCCTGTATGCACAGTCCATCTGTTCTGCAAGTTCTATAATTGATGTGTGATTGGTGTTCACTGCTTCAACTAACTCTGTGGATATTTAGAAAGATGTTGTAAGATACAACCAATCTTATTGAAATGTCACGTTTTCCATTTCTTTCAAGCAATGCCCTTTTCCTATTTCAATTTTGCTTTTCTATTGCGCTCCCTATTTCAGTTGTGGCCCATGGGTCAACTCTTATATAACAATAACAAGTCCAAGGCTCATCTACTCATTTGCAATGCAACTTGTTACCCATCATTTTGTTGGGTAAACAAACTCCAGAGCATTGTTAATCTTAGCCATCGATTAAGTTTTAATCGTGGTCGTTGATGTCTTAACGAGAGATTATAAGAAGAAACTTGATGGGGCTTGGAGAACACACTTGCAGCGATCGAATTCACTGGCAGATCGATTTCCTGAGTAGCAGCGCTAAGTCGCTGTAGAGAGAGCTAGCGAGCTCATTGCAGTGAGAGAGGGACAGGGATAGTAAGGCCGGAGGAAGATTTTCCAGATCCGGTGAGTGCACAACAGAGAGGCAGTGAGTGCCACAGAGAGGCAGCGTAGTGCTTCAAAGGAGATTTGCATTTTTGTTGAAAAGCAGTGTTGATTGAATGCCAGAAGCCGAAGAGAGCTTCTGGAGGCCAGGAGGGTCTAGTTTCCAGACAACAACTGATCAGTTAGCGAGAGAGACGTTATTCCTAGCTGTGGGATGTAGTGACTGCGCAGAGGCAACACAAAGCAACTCATCTTGAGCCAAGGTTAGTGTTAGATCACCAATGGGAGTGAGATTTTCTCACTAGGCTCATTTTTCAGTTATTTCTCTGTATGGTTTCTAGATTTAAGAAACCATAGATTTGTACTCAAATTTACTACTGCATAATATACAAACCCTCAGTTGCTGCATTGGTTTTCCCGTGTTGACCACACTTTGTCAACGACCCCATAGCAGTACACCCCCATTTTTTCAAATGGGATTCATCATGTTCAACGTATTCGTGCCATTCAGATTCCATCATCAGTCGGCAGTTTTATGAACGATGTAAACCCTTTCTGCATGTTTATGATGTAAATGATCTAAGTAAGACCACCATGTATGTAACAACCTAGGTAAGTCTAGTATGTTGGTGACGATTTCTATCCTAGGAGGTTTTTTGTCTCATTGATTTGCTTGTGTTTTTCAACACAAGTGATCGGTAGAGTTTTCCTCTCCAACTTCACCCCAAAGCTAGGGTGGATTTTGTCATCAAGATGCGAAGTGAGTCTTAGTGTTTTCTATCAAGTCTTTGTAAAAGTAGTTTGGGAATAATCCTAGCTAATTGGCTAGATTATTTTATTACAAGCTACTTGGTCTACTAGATCATGTTTTGAGTCGTAGAATTGGGTAGCTTTTTGAGGGTCTATACGAATGGGTATTCCCCCTCCATGTGTCTAATGTATTTATCTTATGTAAAGAGGGTTGGAAAAAATAATTAAATCCCCTCTCAGTCAATTAATTAAATTTTCTGGCCAAATTAATTAAAAATCCCAAGCCAGAAATTTAATTAATTTTAGGTCCTAAATGAGTTAAAATTCTTCAAAGGCAAAATTCGTTGGTCCTTAAAATATGAATTTTTAAAGGTCCCAGGCCAAGGGAATATTGGGAATTTCAAGAAGTTTTGGACCCTTGGGCCTTGGTGGTTAAGTCAAAGTCAAAATTTTGAGGTGATTAACTCAAAAATATTATTTTTGAGTTAATTAAAATGGAATTAAATGATAAATTCGTTTTTCCTCAAATTTATAATTTCGACGGTCCAGATTAAAAGATGATCAAATCTTTTCGACGGTCGAGATTACTTTGACATGGATCAACCGAACTAGCCGTTGGAGATTTTATCTTATAAATTAGAGGTATTTGTTAGTCTTTCAATCATCTGATCTCTGGATCGTGCACTTGCTTTTGAAGCTCTCTTGTAATATTTTCTGGAATAATACAAACAAAGACTTTGGGGTTTTATCTTGATGGTGGTGTTCCTGTTCAACATTTTATGGTAAACTTGTTCTTAATATTCTGCTGGTGATTATTTTAATGGATTGTTGATTAATGACTCTTGTAGAGTAATTTTGGGTACAGGTATCTTGCCCAGGCGACTGGATCTAGGGTAAAAATATTAATTGGATCGAGCTAACTGTTATCTCTAGCTCATGAAAATTTTATGTTTTATCACTATTTCTCTATTAATTTGACAGTTTAACTTTAGGTTTGCAAAAATCTTCCGGATTTACAACTAGGCGTTTGGGGAAGTCCTAGTTTAGACCAGTTGACTTCTAGGAGATAAGATCTAAAGAGCCCTCCGGATCTAATTCCTCGGGCTTATCTTAAATTCCATTTTTTGCAGGGTTCTTATTGGGCTTGTGCCTCTCTTTTAAATTTTCATTTTCTAAATTGTGCTGAACTGTTTTAAATCTGGCCAAGAGGGCCTCTGATTTGTAAATTAGCAGTGTAAATCCCGCTCATTTTTACTTTAATTCATTAGAATTTTTGGGGTTTGATTTTTACTGTGTACATATATTGTTTTACTGGATTTGTTGGTTTCTAGTTTCTTGTTCTATGCAGGTTCTACAGGGAGTTTTTCAGAAAATTGTGAGATCTGGCCTCAAAATTGCTTTGGATTGCAGATCTGGGCATGGTTTTGCCTCAAAGTAGAAAATCTTAGGTGCATTTGAATCAATATTTTGAAGATCTGAGTTATATTGGCGAAATTTTAATTGTTGGAGGATTTTCGAGTGTATTGGGTTTTTCTTGAGATAATCTTTCCACTCTACACCCATTTCCTTCATCGATTTCGTTGCTGGCCCTTTCTTTGCTGCATTTTCCTTTACTTCTCCTCTCTGCCGTCGAACTCGATCACTGCTTCTGCAGCCTTCTTTGCTCCTGTCGCATCTCATGCTGCCTCATTCTTTGCATACGCTGCCTTCAATCAACCCCTCTCTAACCTTCACGAATCCTCAGAACTGTCCGCAGCTTCATTCCTTGCCGTCGAGCCCTTTGTCCTCTGCCTCATCTCTCCTTACCCGTACGCCGTTGAGCCCTATGTTCGCTGCCTCATCTCTCCTTGCCGTCGACATACGACTCCTTCTCAACCTGCAAGCAAACGCACGCATAAAACATTTCAAGCAAACCCACGATTTCTTTTAGTATAGGTCTTAGACTTTGGTTTTGTATTTCGTTTAGATTTTAGTTTTTTCTTTTTATATTTTAATCTTAGATTTTGTAGTGTTAGTTTTTTTTTTTTAAATTTAATTCGATTTTGTCTTAGTTTGGTCAGCGTAAATTTTTTAGAATCTCATTTATTTAGATTTTAGTCTTAATTGTAGATTTTAAATTTTAGTTTAGTTTTAATTTGTTTTAGAATTTCATTTTTTTAATTTAATTTTTTTTTTTTGCACAAGATCGGTTGCTGATTGGTATTTAAAAGAAAAAGAGAGGGAGACGGATTTCCAGCTTTACATGATGGCATTGGAAATGGGAGAGCCAACAGTAGATGCAGTTGGTGTCAATTTCTGCTTTACAACTTGCTTCCTTCGCTGTGAAAAAGAAGGGGAGAGTATATATTCTAACAAACTGTAGTAATATAAAACAGATTTTACATTTCATAATTTAATTTTGCAGGTGTGTCGCATTTGCCGCCCGTTGAGGTAGCAATAGTGCCGCTCGACTAATTCAAAGAGTAATTTGTTTGACAGTCTTTGACTTGTCTTCAGGACAGCCTGTGGAGTTGACAGGGACGAAAACAAGGTCGCAAGAGGACAAATTCTGGGGCAGAGAAACTCTGTCTGGGCGAACAGAGATGCAGAATTCATGGAGCAGTGTCCGAGTTGCGACTGAGATCAATAGAGTGAAGTTGGGAAGAGATCAGCTGGTGTTTGTAGACATTCGTTTGAGCACGAGAGGTTGAAAACACAGAGGGCGCAGAGCTTAATGAGGTTTGAAAGGGCGATCCAGAGAGAGTTAGATTTTGATGCTGGACAGGTTACATCTGTGGGAATCAACGCCATTGGACAGAAAGCAGAAGTGTGAATCTTCGCAGAGAAGCTGGGCAAAGGGCTCAGAGACCAAGAGCAGTGATCTGCTGTGGGGCGGATCTGCTGAGGAAATAAAACCTAATCATGGCAAGAAAAAGTACTGGTCAGAGCCATTACACCGGAGGTTACTGACAGTGTGAGAGCAAGCTTTGTTTGCCAATTCATTAGCAGATTTGTTGAGAGCTCGAAGGACATGGTAAAATCGATTGCCTTTCATCTGTTGGTCAAGAGATTGGCATCGCTCTATAATTTGCTGTAGAATCAAATTTTGGGCTTTTCTGTTACTTACCATCAGACCAATGACAATGGCAGAGTCTCCAATTATTATAGCCTTGGCTATACCAAGTTTCTGTAGCTGGAGCAAACCTTGTAAGAGGGCGAAAGCTTCAGCCCTGTTGTTTGGAGCGGAGCCCAGACCCCATTCATATTCAGTTAACACATCACCATTACCGTTGCAAATAAATCCTCCAGCCCCAGCCATTCCTGGGTTGGACTTGGAGGCTCCATCGAAAAAGAGATAATGGGTATTGCAGTTCCTGAGCCATCGAGCAAATTCTTCTTCTTTCATCCTAATTTTCCAGCTACATCTGGAGCTGTCTCTGCTACTGGGATTACTTCTGTTTTGTTCTATGTTGCTTCTGTCTAGAATATGCCCTATGTAATTCCTTTCTTCGACATTTAGATCCAGCACCTTCAGATTCCCATGACATTTTGTGGACAGAGCTTCCAAGTTGAGATTCCAAGCTTTGTTGTAGAGTTTTCTAACGTTAGTTTCTTTACCTTTGAAGATCATACTGTTTCTTGCCAACCAGATGTTCCAAAGAAGGGTACAGGGCAAGGCATTCCAGACCCTTCGAGCTGTGTTGTTTGCTTTTTTTCCCCACGGATAGCTTTTTTTCCATATGTGCAGCACTTCAGATATGCTAGTGCCAGGCGCCCAAGGGGGATTGTGGCTCTGAAAAGCTTCCTTCCAGCAAGCTGAGGCAAATGGACAGTCTATAAATAGATGCTCGCTTGTCTCTTCTTCAGTTTGGCAGTTTGGACAGCGAGATGGCCCATTTATTCCTCGCTTTCTGAGGTTCTCTGCGGTGAGGGCGTTCCCTCTTAAGAGGATCCATAAGAAGAATTTGATTTTTGGGAGAGTTTCTGCCTTCCAAACAAGTCTCCAATGTGCCCAGATAGCCATGGGATATTCGATGTTGCAGATCTGATGATAAGCAGCCTTAATAGTGTAGATTGTGCCTGAAGGGTCCCATCGAAAGTCATCAGCAAGGTAGCGTTTGGAAGGTGCTATACCATGAAGATAAACTTTCAGGTTGTTGAGACTGATTTCTGTATCTGCTGGTATGTGAGGGAAGGTCCAACCTTTCCAGGTATGAGAGTGGGCTTCCCATTGAGAGATCTGATCCAGAGTTTGTATCCCTGCACTGTTGAAAAAAGCTAGAATCTGCTGAGTACTAGGCCATCGACTTATGGGCTGTTGCCTCATTATTTTGTCTTCCCCAATTCTTATGTAGCTGCCGCCTTTGGGCACTTTGGAAGTGTTTTGTTCAAGAAATGGTATAGCTTTCTTACACATCCTCCAGATTTTTGAGCACGCTCTGTTAGGAGGCTCATGATCCAAAAGCTGATGCCTTGGGTAGTCGAGATTTTTTTTTTCTAGAACTGTCTTCCACCAAGCATTCTTGCCAAATATGAGTCTCCAAACCACTTTTCCAGCAAAGGCAAGGTTTAGAAATTTAGAGGATCTGATTCCCAGCCCTCCATTCTCACATGGCTGAGTGACTTGCTTCCAGCTTACCAAATTGTATTTTTTTTTCTCAGTTCTCCCTCCTTGCCAAAGAAAGTGACGAAGGAGAGCATCCATTTTAAAATGAAAATTGGCAAGGGCTTGTATGAGAGTAAAACAATACAAGGGCAGGGAGGAGAGGCCTGCTTTAAGAAGAATTATGCGCCCTGCTGGGTTAAGCCAAGAGGTGCCCCAATGCTGTATCTTCCTTTTCATCTTGTCGATAATAACTTCCTAGGCTGCTGCTTTCAAGTTGCCGGCACTCACAGGCATGCCCAAATAAGTAAATTGCTCCCAATCCAGCTTACATGGGACCCCAAAAATAATAGCAATCCTATGGAGAACTTGAGTCGAAGCGTTCCACCCATAAATACAGCTCTTAAGATACTTTATCAGACCTCCAGAATAGCTCATGTATTTATCTAGGAGAGCTTTGAAATGGCGGGCTATGATGTTTGAAGCTCCCCCCATTAGAAGAGTATCGTCAGCAAACTGGGAGTGATTGATGTTCTTGACTCCATTTTCAAATTTGATCTCGGTGATGAGGCCCATACGACGATTGTAATCCAGAGCTCTACTAAAAGATTTAGCCATCAAAATAAAGAGATAAGATGAAAGGGGGCAGCCTTGTCTAAGGCCTCGAGAAGATTGGAAGGGTGGTCCAGGTCTGCCATTAATAAGAGGGGAGATCCAAGGTCCTGTGATGCAGGCTTTGATAAGGCTGATAAAGGATGTGGCAAATCCCATTTTTTCAAGCACAACAATTAGGAAGGAATGCCTGACACGATCAAAAGCATTGGCTAAGTCTAACTTTAAGATGAAGCCTTTCTCATTTTTGGTTTGGCTGGAGTGGATAGCCTCTTGGACAAGAAGGATGGAGTCCGAGATTTGCCTATTGGCCAAAAAACCCCCTTGATTTTCAGAAATGAGAGAGGGGAGGATAGGTTTTAGGCGAGTAGCCAAGATTTTTGTCAAGATTTTATATAATGAGTTACACAACGATATGGGGCGAAAACGAGAGAAGGTCAAAGGTCTATTTTCTTTAGGGATAAGAGCAAGGTGGGTTGCAGTAGTGAATCCTCCTATTTTGCATTTGCGTTGAGTCCATCTTAGCATCTTAACAAGGTCTTTTTTAATTATTCCCCAGTATGTTCTATAGAAACAGATTGGAAAGCCGTCTGGGCCTGGGGCTTTATCTGGCTGAAGAGACCAGATGGCATCTTGTATTTCTTCTTCTTTGATTTCCTTAGTCAAATCTGCATTGATATCCTCACTGATTCCTTTGGGCATGTGCTGTAGGAGGTCTGAATAATCCTCTGTTTCCTTTGTCTCAGTTAAAAGAGTGCTGTAATATGCTGAGGCAGTTTAATTGATAGCTTCTTGGGTTTTTTGAGGGCAGCCTTCCTCATTATTGATCATGGTGACATTATTTCTGACTTTCCTGACAGTTGCTTGCTTATGGAAAAAGGCTGTATTTTTGTCTCCTCCTTGAAGCCAAAGCTGTCTTGACTTAATTCTCGATTTCTGTTCTTCTTCTCTATTAGCTCGGTACAACTGATAATATATATCACTTTCTAATGCTTTATCCTCGTGGGACAGCCCGTTCTCCTCTATTTTCCTGTGGTTTTCTTTCAATTTATTTTTTAGCTCAGCTTTGGCATTTTCTGGTTCTTTGTAATGCTGTTTCACCCATTCCTCCAAGGCATGTTTTGTATTTTTCAATTTGCATTCCCAAATGAACCCCGGTGATCCTTCTATGTGATGCTGCCAGGCTGTTTTGACAATCTGATCCACAATGGGATTGCTGCGCCAAAGAGAGTTATATTTGAAAGGCAACTGCCCCAAAGGACAATGTGCTTCAAGGACAATGCTGATGGGGTAGTGATCGGAAGCTAAATAAGGCAGGATTGCAGCATGAGCAGTGGAGAACTCAGAGAGGAAAGAAGTGTTTACCAGAATTCTGTCAAGGCGCTCCATTATGTTAGCTCTGCCCAGCCTGCGGTTGTTCCAAGTTTACCTCCGATTTTTTGGGATGATATCAACTAAATCGCACTCTTGCATGATGTTTTCCAGCTTTGCTCTATAAGGATCATGTGTAAAAATGCCTCCTCTTTTTTCATTGGAGTGTAATATAAGATTAAGGTCTCCCCCAAGGATGATATTTATGTTGTCTTCAACTTGGATGTCTTCTTGTAGTGTGGCCCAGCACTGCTCTTTGTCTCTGAAATGGTTCGGTGTATAAATGTTATAAATGACTATTTGCTTGTGCTCTGCTTGCTTTTCTAATATGACTTTGATCCAGTATTGATTGATAGTATTGGATGTGCATATCCAAATATTTTTTTTTCCACGTAGTGGTGATACCACCAGAAGCTCCTCTTGCTTCACATATATGTCCCTCATAATGCCTGAGCTGTTCTATAATTCTTGTCATCTCTTGCAGTCTTTGCTTAGTTTCCTGAATCATTACAATTCCTGGCTTCTCATGGTCTATAAGATCTTTCAGGGCAGCAATTTTTGAGGGGTGCCCTAGTCCCCTACAATTCCATGATATGACTTTCATCATTGAGTATTTAGGTTTCGGAGAGATGCTCGTCCCCCTTGCTCCTTATGTGTTGTTTCTTTGCTATTTTGACCCAGTATATAAGTTTCTATGGGATTTTGTGTTCCCATGGCAATGTCTTTTTGAGCATTTTCATCTCTTTGCTGTTTTCTTGATTTCCTGCCAGGTCATTTTTTTTGAGACTCTTGATTGACTCCATGCTCTTTCGAGGAGCTTCTAGTAGTTCGGGGTGGGGGGGGGGGGGTCGGGGGAATGGGAGGGAGAGGATTGAGAAAGGGAAAAAAGGATGGGGGGATCATTTTCAAGGGGGATCAGGGGTTCATTTTCAGGGAGAGAGAGGGCGCCAAAGGGATTTGAAGAGATCAGGGGAGAACCGTAGGTAGAATCCGGGTGGGAAGATGGTGGGCTGCTGGGCGCAGAGTGGAGGAGGGGACACCTCAGGAGGAAGCTTTGGGGGAGCCGTATGTATTTAGGCTTGGGAGGGGCGTATTTGCAGGAGCTTCTTCATAGTTTGCTTTCGGCTTTTGCAGGAAGTCTTTTTTTTTTTTTTTTTTTTTTTTTTTTTAATGGCTTCATTGCTCCCCATTTGTTGGTGTTCACTGTCATCTATTTAGAACAGTGATTGGCAAAATGGCCGTATTCGTGACATACCTTGCATTTGAAGGGAATTTGTTCGTAGTCCAGTTGCTGAATGTGCATCCATTCGTCCACCTTTAGTTTGATTGCTTTTGGAAGACCCTTGCCAAGATCAACTTCAACACATATACGTGCACACGCTTGCATATTATCCTTGGGCTCACTCCGGTCAATGTATTTTCCAACAACATTGCTGATGGCTCGAACCGAGTCATCTCCCCAGCAGTGGAGCGGGAGATGCGGAAGACGAACCCAGACCGGAACAGCATTAGGGACATCCAGCTCAGGATCGAAGTCTGGAGTCCATTTGTTCAGATACAAGCCGCGAGAGTCCATGAAATACGGCCCATTTCTGAAGATTAAGTCCTTGTCTGCTCTAGATTCGAAATGGAAAGTGTAATAACCTTTTCCACAAAAACGAATGGAGATTTTACCATTAACTTTGTCTGCCCAGTTTCTTTCGATCCATCGTTGAACAGTTTTCGGAGAAGGCCATAGGCCAGTGAACTGACCGATGAGCCCCCGTTCAGCTAAAGAGAGTGCAACCATTCGAGGAAGTGTAGGAGGGAGATCGACCTCTTGCAACCCATCTAGCTTCTTAACAAACTTGGACAGCGCAGGGCGACTTCTCTGAGGCTGTAGGGATTTGACCAATGCTGAAAACGCATCTGCTGCAGACTGATCAACAAAGCCCTCCGTAGCAGCATTCGGAGAGGCCATGACAGGCCAGAGGCCTCGCGCAAGAGGGAAACCCAGCAGTCGGCTGCTAGGTCAAGGAAACGTGTAGGCAGAGAGTTTTATGTCACTTTTGAACCATGCCGTATTCCCATTTTTATTTAATTTTTAGATTTAGAAAAAAAAAAAAAAAAAAAAAAAAAAAAAAATTACTTTTTTTAAAGATTTTAGTTTAGTTTTGTTTAGCTTTTAGTTTTAATTCTAGTTTTAGGATTTTTTAAATTTTTTTTTAGAGTTTTAGATTTTAATTTTTTACTTATGCTTTAGTTTTAGTTTTGATTTTAGATTTAAAAGTTTTAGTTTTATTTTTTAAAGATATAAAAAAAAAAATTAAAAAAAAAAAAAAAAAGGTCCAAAATTTTCTAAATTTTCAACTTTAGAAAATTCTCAAAAATTTCATTTCATAATCAAAGATGAGCTTTTAAATTTTTATCTAAAGTTTGACTATAGAAATTTTTTAATTTCTGGATTGGAATTATCTGGAACATTATAAATTCGGAAATATTGCAAAGATTTGGCATTTAAATTTGATGGTCATCTCATGACAACATTGCTGTGGTTTCAAAGTATTTTAATGCATAGTTGTGGTGTGTTTTATTGAATATCATTGTGGTGAATATTTTTTATAACAGCAGTTGCATATCAGATATTTGACTTTAATTTTATAACGAGATATTTTGACTCCATAAGGCACTGGTTTTAAACTTCTGAATCTAATTGGATTTGTAAAATCTCGTAAGTCTTAACAAGTATTTGGTTATCTAGCTGTGTCTCCTGAATTGGTTGATTTATAACCAGTTCTTTTCCTTCATTTTTGTTAGGGTCTACCTCTCTTAGTTTGCAAGGAGACAACTTAGATAGAGAGATTGGGGATCAGGGTGACAATCCTCGATCTGAGCTGTTGTCCTAGTGCCTAGACATTTTGTGCGACAACATCCCACATTGGGTTTTTCCGGGGACTTAGTCCAAAAATAACCGTGTTAATTGTGTGTGTGCATCTATCTTTCCAGCGTTGTTTTTATCCAGCAATATTTTATATGTGAAGGTTGCAGCGTATTAGTTTCGATAGTTATTGTAGAACACGGTAAATAATTTGTTTAGTTTATTTAACAAATAGAAGAAACTTAATCAATTGTTGTAGTAGGATTCCAATTTGTGGAATTTTCACATGATACCAGAGCGCGGGAGAAGCAGGAAGAGCTCAGTTGTAGATAGAAAGAGGGAGCTTCGAAGAACTGCATGAGCAGCTACTCGAAACCTCAAGAGGCTGCGCAGTCCATTGGCCAGGAGTGCAGATTTTTGAGGAAAAAATATTTCTTTGAGTGAGTTGACAGAGAATTAATTTTCCAAATCTAAGATTGTCAGAGGCAGAGGGAGCAACAAATTTTTTCTTCTAGAGCAGATCTTTAGCTGGGATGCAGTTATTCTACAACAGTTTGCTACAACAGAATAGCGTTAGAAGGGAAGAAGAGCACACACTGAGGGAATTCTTTCCTCAGGGAATTTCTAGCCTAGAAATTTGATTTCTTACTGTCGAGCAGTAGTTGTTGTGAGCAGATTTTCTTGCTCCAACAGGGAATGCATAGAGCCTAGCAGCAGCTGCACAGAGGAGAAGAGGAAGAGTTCGACATTATTGGCGAGATGGCATCAGCGGGGTTGAGAGATCAGGATCAGTTGGACGGTTCAACCAACTATTTGATTTGGAAGGCTAGGATTTCCTGCCTTCTAGATGAATATGATCTCAAGACCTATATCAGTTCAGTGGTAGCTATACCCACAAACCCAGATCAGTTAAAGGCCTACAAAAAGGAGATGGCGAAGGTGAAGAGGTTGATTCTCAATGGAGTTCGAGATCACGTGGTGTCACACATAGCTGGAAAGGACACTGCCAAGCAAATGTGGGATGCTCTTCCCACGCTGTACGAGGGAACTTCTGAGTAACGGAAGATGTATTTGGAGGAGAAGCTGAGGTGTACTAGGATGCAGAAAGGGTAGCTTATAGACCCCTTCCTTACTAGACTTCAGGGAGTTCGGGATCAACTGTTTGCTCATGGGAAGTACCTCTCATTTGGCCAGTGAGGTGGGAAAAGCTAGAGACTAGTAGCAAAGACTGATGGACACATCAGAGATTGCCGTCCTCTCTATCTAGGATGGCACGGTCCAACCACTTGATCTGGGATCAAGTATAGTGAGGTTTCAGACCTCCAACTGACTTCGGGTTGGTATGAAACTCTTTGTGAGTCCTATAAAGGTTTCGGACCTCTGGGCTGAATCTGTCAGCCGAGAATGATGTCTTTGTGACTGACCCACTTCTGTTTTGAAATAAAGAAGCCAACAAAGCAAGTTACAACGGGATGACGCACGATGTTTGGATTACACAGGTGGATGGAGTTCTCCCTAGTTGAGAGGGAGTGTTAATTTTGGACAACTAGGTCCAAACTCCATGTTGTGATGCTCAGATGAAGATGCCAATATTTTTATTGCACTCTTCTTTCGAAGAGGTACAAGATTGATCTAAAGGTCATCTTAATCCGATGAGCAAAACATTTATTTTGAATTTATTCAAAATATGTGCAGGTCGGCCTTAAGGTTTTGTGTCCCAGCAATTGTGTCACACATCCTCACTGATGGATATAAATTGGTCAATGTTGGAGGACATTTTCACTCATCTCATCCTCACACATTTCTCTGTCCTCATCTGATTGGGTCGATGACCTTGCAGGCTCTTCTCTCCACACGTGGGAAATTTCAGTAGCAGCTCTTTTTTGTTTTCGGCCTATGGTTTCTGCAGCAGCTTTGACCAGTGTTGACTTTGGTCAACGCTAGGTCAAACGGACTTGAAACTCTCCCTAAATTTCGATCTTTCAAATCCGCATTTTTTGGCACTATTCCCGAGGCTAGATGTTGACTTTGACTTCGCTGCATTGACCTAGCTGCTGCTGCTGTTTGCGTTGATCGTTGACTGACAGAGTTGACTTTTGAGGTGATCGTTTTGGTTGTCTTGGAGGGTTGTGTGACATTGCTGGTTGGCTAACCATATTGAGACTTTGCTGGTTGAAGCATCTTGTTGACCGCCGTAACGCACCTACACACATATATTTTTGGCTTGTCTTCTGTCGATCTATTGGTATGTTCTATCAACATTTTACTTTATTGTTTATGTGATTGCTGACTAATATTGGGATAAAAAGTAAAGTTGCATCAAGCATAGAACATGTACAAAAATTTACAGGTGGGCATGGTATATTTTCATTATCCCTCTTAAACAAACACTTCTTCTAAGACTTTGAGGAAGGAGCAAGCGGTGTCCTCTTATTTTGTCCTTAAAGATTGAAAAGTCTAGGGGTAGTGAGTGGACTTACCCTAGCCTAGTTAACCTAATTCTAATACAATCATGTTCATGTGTATTGATCCTTGACCCCATATGCTCCCCAAAAAATATTGCAAGCTATATATGGCATTGATCTTCTATCCTCCATCACCCATTTTTTTGTAAATCCTTTAAATAATTTTGCTAGGGTTTACTCTTCAAAATCACGTTATAATTCCTATATTGTGTGTGATTGTGGATTTTTTGATATCTATTCTACTTTTTGTAGATGATGTGGTTCCCTTAGCCTCATCTCCATGGGATTGTAGAGATAGTTGGATTGAGAATCCACATATATGAGAGGCTTATTTTTGCAGATCTACACAACGTTTATTTTTGCAAATCTACACAAGAATTGTTCCTCCAAACATCAAGCCTTACAAATAGCCTTACAACAGAGTTGCAATGCATATGTAGTAGTTGGCAACAATTCAGCAGGGTTAGCAACAAAACAGATGTAGCACATATCAAAGTTGCACAGTAGTTAGTGGGCCATGGTAGCCAGACATCAGCAGCGCAACAGGAGATGGTGCAGAGGCAATGTATTGCAGCTGCAGTACTAGAACACATTCCTTGCTAAGAGGGAGTGTTAGTTTTTGTAGTATCGGATGTGTTCTAGCCTCGAGATTTGGCAGAGAGGTTAGGACACATGCATTCTCCAAAACCCAGAAATCGTTTCTAGAAATTCCATTTAGAGACGACTTAATTAAAATAATTATTCAATATTTTAATATTTCCTAAGTCTAAACTTAGTAAATATGATTAATTAAAAGGTATTAATTAAGTCAGATGTGAATCTTCTAGAAAAAGACACGGATCGAGCTCTAGTTAATCCTAGCCATCGATTAAGTTTTAATCGTGGTCGTTGATGTCTCAACGAGAGATTATAAGAAGAAACTCGATGGGGCTTGGAGAACACACTTGCAGAGATCGAATTCACTGGCAAATCGATTTCCTGAGTAGCAACGCTAAGTTGTCGGAGAGAGAGCTAGTGAGCTCGTTGCAGTGAGAGAGGGGCAAGGACAGTAAGGCTGGAGGAAGGTTGTCCAGATCCGGTGAGTGCACAACAGAGAGGCAGTGAGTGCCACAGAGAGCCAGCGCAAAGGCCACGCAAAGGCAATGTAGTGCTTCAAAGGAGATCCACATTTTTGCTGGGAAGCAGTGTTGATTCAGTGCCAGAAGCCGAAGAGAGCTTCTGGAGGCCAGGAGGGTCCAATTTCTAGAAAACAACTAATCAGTTAGCAAGAGAGACGTTGTTCCTAGTTGTGGGACGCAGTACTGCGTAGGATGATGCAGTGACTGCGCAGAGGCAGCGTAGAGCAGCTCATCTTGAGCCAAGGTCAGTGTCAGATCGCCAGTGGGAGTGAGATTTTCTCACCAGACTCATTTGTCAGTTATTTCTCTGTATGGTTTGCTAGATTTAAGCAAACATAGATTTGTACTCAGATTTACAATTGGATAATATACAAACCCTCAGCTGTTGCATCAATTTTCCCACATTGGGTTTTTCCGAGGACTTAGTCCAAATATAATAGTGTTAATTATGTGTGTGTGCATTTATTTTTCTAGTGTTATTTTTATTCTGTAATATTTTATTTGTGATGGTTGCAATCTTGCAGCGTATTAGTTTCGATATTTACCGCATAACACAGTAAATAATTTGCTCAGTTTATTTAACAAATAGAAGAAACTTAATCAGTTGCTGCAGTAGTATTCCAATTTGTGGAATTTTCACAACTTGTAGAATGGTACATTGCGGTAGGGCCTTTGGAGGCTGGATTCCTTTCCAAAACCCCTTTTATATCCTCATTTATGGAGATGGGTCACTTTTTGAAGGCTTGTGCTCCTTTGCTTTGTACATTTGGCATGAAGGCACCTCAATTTATGTAATTTAGATTAATTAATTGAAGAAGAGAGTCTTTCCCACCTACATAGGCTAGATTAGGGGCTTTTAGCCTAGAAAATTAATATTTTAATGTAAAGGAAGTTAAGCACCTCCTCAATAATTAGAGTTGTACTCATTTTATCAAGGTTTGATTGGGGAAGAAATCCCTTAGCTGTGAAAATTCCTAGATCTAAATTATCTCCAGAATCTTACTGCAACTAGTTGAATTTACTTCTCCTATTTGTAAATTACATAAAAAAATAATTTCATATTTCTTCATGAAATATTGAAGCAAATTCCTGAAGTAGCCTACACTTAATTACTTATGATTGTGAAACAAGGAAACCGAGCAAAGAAAAATATACACATAGGACATTGTTATTTTTGGACGAAAGTCCCTAGAAAAACCCAATGCGGGAAAACCGGTGCAACAGATCTGAGGGTTTTATTTTTTTAAGCAGCGGCAATTTCTAAATACATCTTTGAATACCACAAGGGTTATTCAGTTACAGAGAGAGGAATACTGACATAAAGATTGTGAGTTTTACCTCACTCAATCACTGGAAAATCCGACTGATCCGGGCACTGGATGAGATGCCCTTGGAGGTCCCTGCATTGCTTCTGCACAGTGAATACATAGGCACTGCGTCACCCAAGCAATAGATCGATCTGCCTCTCGAAATCTTAGATCTCATCCTCTCGATCTCACACCCCAGCTCTCGGCTTTTGAAACTGATCCGACAACAAAATCTTGGAAACCCTCCTGGCCTCTGCGCTAGCTCTGCATCAGCCTCTCTAGCTTTGCACTGGCTCTGCTGGATCTCTCTTTGCCTCTCTTTGCTGATGATTCTTCAGCTAAGAAAATCACTCTCTCTCCGTAAGCTATCTTTGCCCCTCTTCGCGCTAGAATCACTTAGATCAATTTCTCGTCTTGAGCACTGCTCACTTCAGAAATTTCGATCTCTAGATTCACTTGGTGTGTCTTTCCAAATGATCCTCAAGCCTTCCTTTATAGCCTTCTCGTTGAGACTTTAACGATCGAGATTAGATCTCGAATCAACGGCTACGATTATAACTTGACTTGATCCATGTCCTCTAGAAGATTCACACTCTGTTTTATTAACACCCTTTAATTATTTAATTTTCCTAAGTTTAAACCTATGGTCATATTAAAATAATTAATTATTTTAATAAAACTCATTCCGAGTGGAATTTTCACAAACGATTTCTGGGTTCTTTGGAATACATGTGCCTAAGCCTTTCCACAAATTTTGAGACTTAGAGCACTTCTGATGCTACCAAAAATCAACACTCCCTCTTAGCGAGGAAAGTGTTCTAACAACATGCTTGCTGCACATTGCTTTGACCCTGAAGCATCATTTGCACTGCTGATGTCGGACAAGCTGTCCACCAACCACTGTGTTGCTGCTGTAACTGTATTGCTGCCCTTGACACTGCTGCTGCCAATGCTATATCTGTACTACAACTCCCTCTCAAGTGTTGCATCTACTATGCTGTTAGCACTGCCACTGCTAACACTACATCTGTACTGCAACACAATTGCTAAGATAAGCAACTGAAACCACCCAAAAATTGAACAAGCATTCAGTGGATGCACCTCAGTGCTGAAGATCTGACTACTGCTAGTCCCAGGCTGCCCTATGAGGCCACTGCGCTGTTGAAGCTACTACACTGTGCCTCTACGCACTGTTGCCTTTGTGCCCTGCGCTACAGATTCTGGTGTTGCTAACCACTGCATCTGTCGCTCCACCACTCCTCGGCTCCCACTGAAAACTCCTCCATACTGCTACTATTGATCATGGGCTCCTGTAGCAAGGTGATGATCCATGAGGTGGGTTTCTCAAGGATCTTGCCCAACCAAAGTTCAAGGTGAATTACAGTTCCATGTCACCCCATCTCCCTCTTAGAGATGCGTTTGCACTCATGGCATACTCATCCTCCTCGATTTTCGTGGCAACAACCTTTTGATCATGTTGCTTATTCTTTCCCTTTCTTCAAAGGACACTGTGATGCATAGTGGCCCATCTCGTCACATCTGAAACACTTCACCTTGGAGACGTCCTTCTTGCGTTTCGGTTGCCCTTGCTGCCCCTTAGATGTGAGGGTTGCATTTTCCTCCTCCGGATTCTTCGATCCGCTTCTGCTGCTACCATCAAGTTTACACTTGACCAGATCTCTTCTCAGCTCCTCCTCCTGAAGAGTTGCCCACATCGCCTCCCAACTTGGTAGTGTTGCCCTACCCAAGATACTTTGGACAAAAACTTGCCACTCCTTAGTGACTGTGTTAAGGGCCAATCTCACCATAGTTGTAGCAGATGGGGTAGATCCCACGACTACTAACTAATTACGGATTTCCTGAAGTCCCGTTAGGAATGGAGTAATGCGCTCCCCCTTCTGCATCTAGATCATCCAGAGCTTCTGCTCCAAGTACATCTTCTGCTGATTGGAAGTTCCTTCGTATAACACGGACAAGGCCTCCCATATCTGCCTGGTTGTGCCCTTGCCAACTATATGATCCTTGACACCATCAAGGATTAGCCTCTTGGCCTTTGCCATATTGGGCTTGTAATTTGTATTTCAATCTGGATCTGTAGGTACAACAACCACATTGTCTACGAACGCCTTGAGATCATACTCGTCGAAAAGGAATCTGATTCTTTCCTTCCAGATCACGTTGATGGAGGATCCCTCCAACCGATCCTGATCTCTTAGTCCGTGAGCTGCCATCTCTGCCGAAAACTGTCGAACTACTCCCTCATTCTCCCTACTGCGTAGCTTCTAGTCTGGCTTACGCACTCCCTAATGGAGCTGGTAAGTGTGTTGCTCATCTACTGCCCAACAAATGAGAAAAACTGAATTCCTTAGCAAGGAACTCACTGAGGAAGAATTCCCTCACTATGTGCTCTTCTTCTTCGTCTGACGCTTCCTTGCCCAACAACTGCTTGCAAAAAAACTGCGTCCCTATGGCTCTGTGTGAAGGCTCTGCGCTTCTCCCTCTGCCTCGACAAGATCTCGATTCAGAAATCTTACCTCTCTGTCGACTCACTCAGAGAGAGACAACCTAAAAAATTCAGCCCTTTTGGCTAGAACTGCACAATCTCTCTGGGGATTCAATTTGCTGCTGTTGCAACAATTCGACCTTCGATTCAGTGCTAGATCTGCTCTTCCTGTTTCACATCAAACGCTCTGATACCATGTGAAAATTCCTAGATCTAAATGATCTCTAGAATCCTACTGCAGCCAACTGAATTTACTTCTCCTATTTGTAAATTACATTACAATATTATTTCAAATTTATTCATGAAATATTGAATCAAATTACTGAAGCAACCTACACTTTATTACTAATGATTCTGAAACAAGGAAACTGAGCAAAGAAAACTACATAGGACACCGTTATTTTGGACGAAAGTCCCCGGAAAAACCCAATGCAGGAAACCGGTGCAACAGATCTGAGGGTTTTATTTTATTATGCAGTGGCAATTTCTGAATACATATTTGAATACTGCAAGGGTTATTCAGTTACAGAGAGAGAAATATTGGCAGAAAGATTGTGAGTTTGACCTCACTCAATCACTAGAAAATCTAGTTGATTCAGACACTGGATCAGATGCCCCTGAAGGTCCCTGTGTTGCCTCTGCGAAGTGATTGCGTAGCCACTGCGTCACCCAAGCAATAGATCGCTCTGCCTCTCAGAATCTCAGATCTTAGCCTCTCGGTCTCACACCCCGTCTCTCGACTTCTAAAATTGATCCGACAATAAAATCTCAGAAACCCTCTTGGCCTCTGCGTAGCCCAACGTGGCTCTACGTCAGCCTCTCTAGCTTTGCGCTGGCTATGTTGGATCTCTCTTTGCCTCTCTCTATTGATGATTCTCCGACTGAGAAAATCACTCTCTCTCCGGAAGCTATCTTTGCCCCTCTCTGCACTAGAATCACTTAGATCAGTTTCTCGTTTTGAGAATTGCTCACTTTAGAAATTTCGATCTCTAGATTCACTCAGTTTGTCTTTCCAAATGACCGTAAAGCCTTCCTTTATAGCCTTCTCGTTGAGACTTCTACGATCGAGATTAAATCTCCAATCAACGACTAAGATTATAACTTGACTTGATACATGTTCTCTAGAAGATTCACACTTTGTTTTATTAATACCCTTTAATTATTTAATTTTCGTAAGTTTAAACTTAGGGTCACATTAAAATAATTAAATATTTTAATAAAACTCATTCCGAGTGGAATTTTCACAAACAATTTCTGGGTTCTTTGGAAAACATGTGCCTAAGCCTCTCCACACATTTTGAGACTTATAACACTTCCAATGCTACCAAAAATCAACATTAGCAAATCTGAAGTTTTTGTGATTTTATCTTTTTATAATTTGGTTATTGATGGATGAGTTTAGCGACATCTTGGAGAGGCCTTGTTGATGTGGATTGCACTATTGATGAAGATTGAATGAATGCATGCTAATCTAAGTAAGTGGATGTTCTTTGTTTTGGTAATGTTTACGGATGATGGCATTAAGCATTAAGCAGGAAGTGTTAAATTTGGACAACCAGGTCCAAACTCCATGTTGTGATGCTCAGATGAAGATGCCAATATTTTTATTGGACTCCTCTTTTGAAGAGGTGCAAGATCGATCTAAAGATCATCTTAATTCGATGAGCAGAACATTTATTTTGAATTTATTCAAAATATGTGCATGTCGGCCTTAAGGTTTTGTGCCCCAGCAGTTATGTCACACACCCTCACTGATGGATATAAATTGGTCAACGTTGGAGGACATTTTCACTCATCTCATCCTCACACATTCCTCTCTCCTCATCTGATTGGTTCGATGACCTTGGAGGCTCTTCTCTCCACACGTGGGAAATTTCAGTAGCAGCTCTTTTTTGTTTTCGACCTAGGGTTTCTACAGCAACTTTGACTAGTGTTTCCTTTGGTCAATGCAAGGTCAAGTGGACTTGAAACTCTCCCTAAATTTCGATCTTTCAAATCCACATTTTTGGGCACTATTCCCGAGGCTAGAAGTTGACTATGACTTTGCTGCGTTGACCTAGTTGATGCTGCTGCTGTTTGCATTGACCGTTGATTGACAGCGTTGACTTTTGAGGTGACTGTTTTCGCTGTCCTGGAGGGTTCTGTGACATTGTTGGTTGGCTGACCATACTGAGACTTTGCTGGTTGAAGCATCTTGTTGACTGCCGTAACGGACCAACACACTTATATATTTCTGGCTTGTCTTTTGTCGATCTACTGGTATGTTCTATCAGCATTTTACTTTATTGTTTATGTGATTGCTGACTAATATTGGGATAAAAAGTAAAGTTGCATCAAGCATAGAACATCTACAAAAATTTACATGGTATCGGCGCTGAGGTGAAGACAAAGCCCTAGTTTGTAGCAATCACCGAAGAAGAGGATGGGTTCCTCAAACTACAATGGCTTTAAGGTTGATGACAAATTGAATGGGAAGGATGACTTCCATGCTTGGAAGATGACATTGGATCTGAATTTGGAAGACCAAGATGTCATGGAATATGTGCAGGATAAAATCCAAGTGCCTCCATCCACTGCAACTGCTGCTGCCAAAACAAAGTACAAGAAGGGGGAAATCAAAGCAAAGCTGATGATCATCAGGGATTCAATTCATAAGAGTCTGGTTGCCTACATCTCTGAGTTGGGCACATCCAAGGAGATGTATGATAAGTTGGTCCACATGTTCAAGGCCAACAATGCGAATCAAGTCCTATTCTTCAAGAACCAATTGAAGAATCTGAAGAAAGGCAGGGATGAGTTTGTTCATTCATATCTTTTGAAGCTGACCGAGATCAGGAATAATCTGCTAGCTATTGGGGAGACAATAGCTGATTGAGAGATGCTATGCACCGCACTTGGAGGTCTCCCATCCGAATGGCATGTATTCAACACTACCATTCTCAATAATAATGTCATACTTGATTTTGACGAAGTATTATCGAGATGCGTACAAGAAGAGACAAGGATGAAGGAATATGAAAATGAAGGAAATGCTGCCTTCGCTGCTCATTCTAAGAAGAAGAACTTTGGTGGTCCACGGAACAAAGGAAGAGCAGGGGCCCAAGGAAAGAAGGGCAAGTGTTACACTTGTCACAATCTAGGTCACTATGCTAGAGAATGCCCACTCAAGAAGGATTCTCCCGATGATGATGACAACAAGAGCAACCGGAGGAATGGCAATCAAAGGAACAACAGGTTCAAGGGGATAAGGAAGGCTCCCTCCGGCGGAAATGGTCAACCTTTCAAAAGGTCGAGAAATTCCAGGTATAAGGAATCAAATGTTGTTGATAAAAGAAATGAATTCATTCTTGTATCTGCCCTCTTTGCTGCATCTCCTCCCGACACTATGGATGTCTGGTTGATAGATAGTGGTGCCTCAAGGTACATCACTGGGTTCAAAGAAGCACTTTTTGATATGGTTGAGAAGGATACTATTCTGGAAATTGTCCTTGGAGACAATGCCACATATCCCATGAAAGGGACAGGGACTGTGACCCTCCACTTGTCTCAAGGTCAAGTCCTTCGCTTGCAGGATGTACTCTATGTACCTAATTTGAAGATAAACCTTGTGTCTATATCGGCCATGGAAGACAAAGGTTTGAATGTGGCATTCATTGATGGGAAGGTGCGCATGTGGAAGAAGAGCTTCAAGTAAGCTATCACGATTGGGTTTAGAGTTGATACACTCTACCAGGTTGGAGGAAGTCCACTAGGAGCGATGACGTGTGATACTATCCGACAGACTGAACTATGGCATCGAAGGTTTGGACACCTTCACTACAAAGCCCTTCCCGAAGCAAGGATGGTGGTGACGGGGATGCCCGAGTTTTCAAATAATCATGAAGGTGTATGTCAGGGTTGTGCCGAAGGAAAGCATACAAAGGGACCTTTCCCCTCAAGTGTCAGAAAGACATCTGATGTTTTGCAATTGATACATTCTGATATGTTTGGTATGCTGCCCGTGACATCCTTGGGAGGATGTTCTTATTATATGACATTCATAGATGACTTCTCTCGCAAAACCTGGATATTCTTCTTGAAGAAGAAGGATGAGGCTTTCATGTTGTTTCGTACCTTCAAAGCCTTGGTGGAAAATTTGACAGCGAAGATGATCAAGATATTGAGGACTGATAATGGCATTGAATATGAGACGAACGAGTTCAAGAATTTTTGCAGAGAAGCTGCCATCAAGAGGGAGACTACAACTGTCTATACTCCTGAGCAGAATGGCGTTGTTGAACGAAAGAACAGGACCATTGTTGAAGCTGCTTGTGCCATCCTATGTGACTAGGGTCTACCGAAGTTTCTGTGGGGAGAAGCTGCGAACACTGCTGTGTACATACAAAACCGATGCCCGCATTCTGCCTTGGACTCCAAAACTCCCGAAGAGGTTTTCACTGGTAGGAAACCTGACATCTCACATTTTAGAGTCTTTGGATGTCCTGTTTATTTTCATGTGCCGGAGGAGAAGAGGAGCAAGCTGGATGCTTCTGGGAAGAAAGGAATGTTTGTGGGCTATAGCGAAACTTCGAAGGCCTATAGAGTCTATGTGCTTGGTGAAAGGGAAGTGGAGATATGCCACGACGTTACCTTTGACGAAGATGCTTCCCTGAGGAAAGTAGTCAATCTTCCGAGATCTAAGGAAGATCATGAAGCAAGGCCTGGAAATCAAGAAGAACCAAAGGATGAGACGATGCCCGATGTTGAAAGATCGATGGACCCTATTGATCCACCTCCTTCAATGGGGAAGAGACCATCAAGGCTCAGGGACACTCTCGAGGATGCCGAGGGACATATGGCCCCAAGGGGGACATTCTGTGAAAGCAAGAAGCCGAATAGATACCAAGGGTATCTAGCAGCCATGAGTACTATTGTACAATCTGAGCCTGGATCTTTTGAGGAAGCCGTAAAGCATCAAGTCTGGAAGGATGCTATGCAAGAAGAGTATGAGTCCATAATGAAGAATGATGTCTGGATGTGGTTCCAAGACCGGAGGACAAAGCAATTGTCACCTCGAAATGGCTCTACAAGATCAAGCATGGATCTGATGGAAGTGCTGAAAAGTTCAAGGCAAGATTCATTGCCCGTGATTTCTTTCAAAAGGAAGGCGTAGACTATGATGACATATTTGCACCTGTGGCCCGATATACCACCATACGATCTATCATAACCCTTGCTGCTACACAAGGATGGAGTCTTCATCAGATGGATGTGAAGACCGCATTTCTGCATGGTGCGATAAAGGAAGAGGTGTATGTGGAGCAACCTTTGGGGTTCGAAGTCCAGGATCGGGATACCCATGTCTGCAGCTTGAAGAAAGCCCTCTATGGGCTGAAGCAAGCACCCAGAGATTGGTACGAGAGGATAGATAGCTACCTGATGGAACTGGGCTTCATTCGTAGTAATGCTGATCCGAACCTTTACTTCAAGGTTGATAGAGAAAAGCCTCTCATTCTGGTGCTGTATGTGGACGACCTCCTCCGGACAGGTGCTAACCCTTTCATTCATCAGTGCAAGAGGGAGCTCACTGCTGAGTTCAAGATGAAGGACCTAGGACTGATGTATTACTTCCTAGGCCTAGAGGTCTGGCAAAGACCTGGCAAGATTTTCTTTTCTCAAGGAAAATATATTGTGAAGCTTCTGGAAAGATTTGGTATGGTGGACTCTAAGTCCGTGTCGACACCCATGGAGCTCAACTTTAAGAAGTTGAGTGGTAGCGCTGCTGGGCCTGTGTTAGCTAACCCTACTGAGTATCGTCAACTCGTAGGGGCCCTGATGTTCTTAGTGAACACCCGTTCGGACGTATGTTTTGTAGTGAACACTTTGAGTCAACATATGGTTGAGCCTCATCACTTTCACTGGGTTGGTGCCAAGAATCTTTTGAGATATCTTCGGGGCACGATAAACCATGGGCGGAGATACACTGCCGGGAGTGTGACACTCCATGGATATACTGATGTCGATTGGGCTGGTAGTGTGGTGGATCGTAAGAGCACATCGGGATGCTGCTTCACACTTGGTTCTGCTTCGATATCATGGATGAGCAGGAAGCATAAGTCGGTAGCTTTGAGCATCGTGGAGGCCGAATACATTGCAGCGAGTATGGCCTGTTGTGAAGCAGTTTGGTTGCGAAAGCTCTTTAGTGAGTTGTTCGGGCATGTGCTAGATACCACCGTGATACTTTGTGATAACCAGAGTGGGATTCGCTTGTCCGAGAATTTCGTGTTCCACGATCGATGCAAGCATATTGATATCAGGTACGACTTTATTCGGGATATGGTACAGTGAGGCACCGTAAGGCTCGATCATATAGGAATTGATGAGAAGGTTGCGGATATTCTCACAAAGCCCTTGGGGAAGGTCAAGTTCCTAACCTTCCGTGAGAATCTTGGTATCGTGGAACGACCCTATTCTGAGGGTCTTGTTGGACGATGAGCTCTAGGAGATCTGGTGGGCTTTGGGGATAGATTCTTGGAGCTATAAGCAACCACAAGGCTAGGCTTGCTGAACCTTGTTGGTGTGCTTCTGCCCCACCGATATGATGATTGAGTTGGTTCACCTCTCATTATCTGTGCCCCATATGCATCCTACCCATTGAGTTCATGGCTCATGGGAAGTACCTCTCATTTGGCCAGTGAGGTGGGAAAATCTAGAGACTAGTAGCAAAGACTGATGGACACATCAGAGATTGCCGTCCTCTCTATCTAGGATGGCACGGTCCAACCACTTGATCTGGGATCAAGTATAGTGAGGTTTCAGACCTCCAACTGACTTCGGGTTGGTATGAAACTCTTTGTGAGTCCTATAGAGGTTTCGGACCTCTGGGCTGAATCTGTCAGCCGAGAATGATGTCTTTGTGACTGACCCACTTCTGTTTTGAAATAAAAAAGCCAACAAAGCAAGTTACAACGGGATGACGCACGATGTTTGGATTACACAGGTGGATGGAGTTCTCCCTAGTTGAGAGGGAGTGTTAATTTTGGACAACTAGGTCCAAACTCCATGTTGTGATGCTCAGATGAAGATGCCAATATTTTTATTGCACTCTTCTTTCAAAGAGGTACAAGATTGATCTAAAGGTCATCTTAATCCGATGAGCAGAACATTTATTTTGAATTTATTCAAAATATGTGCAGTTCGGCCTTAAGGTTTTGTGTCCCAGCAATTGTGTCACACATCGTCACTGATGGATATAAATTGGTCAACGTTGGAGGACATTTTCACTCATCTCATCCTCACACATTTCTCTGTCCTCATCTGATTGGGTCGATGACCTTGCAGGCTCTTCTCTCCACACGTGGGAAATTTCAGTAGCAGCTCTTTTCTGTTTTCGGCCTATGGTTTCTGCAGCAGCTTTGACCAGTGTTGACTTTGGTCAACGCTAGGTCAAACGGACTTGAAACTCTCCCTAAATTTCGATCTTTCAAATCCGCATTTTTTGGCACTATTCTCGAGGCTAGATGTTGACTTTGACTTTGCTTCATTGACCTAGCTGCTGCTGCTGTTTGCGTTGATCGTTGACTGACAGAGTTGACTTTTGAGGTGATCGTTTTGGTTGTCTTGGAGGGTTGTGTGACATTGCTGGTTGGCTAACCATATTGAGACTTTGCTGGTTGAAGCATCTTGTTGACCGCCGTAACGCACCTACACACATATATTTTTGGCTTGTCTTCTGTCGATCTATTGGTATGTTCTATCAACATTTTACTTTATTGTTTATGTGATTGCTGACTAATATTGGGATAAAAAGTAAAGTTGCATCAAGCATAGAACATGTACAAAAATTTACAGGTGGGCATGGTATATTTTCATTATCCCTCTTAAACAAACACTTCTTCTAAGACTTTGAGGAAGGAGCAAGCGGTGTCCTCTTATTTTGTCCTTAAAGATTGAAAGGTCTAGAGGTAGTGAGTGGACTTACCCTATCCTAGTTAACCTAATTCTAATACAATCATTCATCATGTGTATTGATCCTTGACCACATATGCTCCCCAAAAAATATTGCAAGCTATATATGGCATTGATCTTCTATCCTCCATCACCCATTTTTTTGTAAATCCTTTAAATAATTTTGCTAGGGTTTACTCTTCAAAATCACCTTATAATTCCTATATTGTGTGTGATTGTGGATTTTTTGATATCTATTCTACTTTTTGTAGATGATGTGGTTCCCTTAGCCTCATCTCCATGGGATTGTAGAGATAGTTGGATTGAGACTCCACATATATGAGAGGCTTATTTTTGCAGATCTACACAACGTTTATTTTTGCAAATCTACACAAGAATTGTTCCTCCAAACATCAAGCCTTACAAATATCCTTATGTCGAAAATGTTAGGTAAATTGACTTGGGGTTAGAGTCAATGTTGACCAGGTTAAACAATCGGGTAGTTTTGGGGCACATGGTATTGTGCACCCATGGTTTTCGGCTCATGGTATTGCATGTAATAGAGCCTATTAAAGGCTGGGAAGACTTCATTGTAAGAGAGGCCTAGAGGTGAGCGGTTAAGGCTCACATGGCCGGATTGGTCATGGTGTTGGCCAATTATTAGTGAAATTTCATTGGATGGGTTTTCCCTAGAGTTGGGGTTTTTCCCGGATAAACATCTGTTTTCATGTTTATGTGTTTTGTTGCTGGTTATGTTTTATTATTCCTCTCAGTAATTATTTATATTCTCCGGTAAATTATCTTCATTTGGTATCAGAGGCATATTTGGCTTCAGAGGGACGCAAGGGTTTTATTGGCATGTGAATGGAGATATGATTTGTTGCTGCACAACTGTTTTTCCTTATTATTAGTTCCACTTTTGAGTTTCCTAATGGATACAACGAAAAGAAGGAAGGATATGAGCCCAGAATACCCATGTATTTTATGAGGGTGTTTGAGGAAAGCAGGGCTTAGGTCTGCTCACGCAAGCAAAGCATTACAAGGAGGCAGTGTTGACAAAGGAGATCAATGACGATGATCCACGTAACCCAGATGTCGTTGCTGACTTGGTGGGGGATTTTGTCAACAACGACAACCTTCCATCGTGGTGGACAAGTGATGTGGATGGCGGGAGTGATGCCTGGGAATGTGAAATGCTTTCGTTGTCGAAATCTATTCAATTGCCAGACAACATATCAAAATTTGGTCTCTTGTTTCTGGTAGGATCCCATGCGAAAGAGACCTGCAATGCGATGGATCCGTAACTATGTGAGCAGTGTGTTGGCTGTACGATAAGAGAGAGTCGTGAAGAGGACATCGATGGCCGACACTGTAGTCAAAGCAATGGTGAGGAGGACAATGTTGTTGCAGGAGGGAAAAAAAGCCGCAGAAATGCATAAATCAATTGTGTGGTAGTGTGGAAGCAAGATCGGGATCAGAGACAAGTGCCATTAGGAAGAGAAAGGTGATTGAAAGCGGTTAGAGTAATGCTCGGATGGTGCTCAGTGATGGTGCAACAGGATTTCGTTGTAGATCGGGAAAGGATTTTTATTTGGAAATTGTGGCTTATCTATCCTTTCAATAAGAATTTGAGCCCAGAGCATTGGTAAGAAGAGCCCGATATAGTTACGGTAGAGGTGGTTTATCTACGTGTCACTGCTCAAGAGGAGGTCGTGGTGGAGGAGAACTACGATGTGCCAAGGCTATATGTGGGCTCATTCTCTAACATTTTTTAGGGTTGCAGGCCTACTTAAATCTCTGCACTGTTTTAATGACGAGAATGGTTTTAAAACTATATTTGATGGCTCATTTTCTTGCGGGATCAACAAATGGCATGGCACCAATCTTGTATGGGTTTGTACTTATTCATGTGAGGATTAAAATTCTACAAAGACAATAGAGAGAAGAAGGCACACCCTTGATGCTAAGAGGGAGTGTTGAGGTTTTGTGTATTTGGGGTAGCATCATTTGTGCTCTAGCTCCCAAACTTTGTGGATGGACTAGAGTACATTGGATCTACAAGACCCAGAAATGGATTTGGGAAATTTCATCTGGTTTAGGAGATATTAAATTAATTAATTATTTTACTGTATTTCCTAAGTTAAAACTTAGGAAAATAAAATAATTAAAGTGAATTTAATTAAACATGTGATGAAATTATCTTAAGTCACACGGATCAAACTTTATTTTAATCTTAGCCATTGATTAAAGATTTAATATTGGTCATTGATTTGTCAACGAGAAAAGTATAAAGGAAAGGCTTGGGGTCATTTGTAAGACACACAGAGGCAGAGCATTGAAGCTAAGCTGAGATTCTAGGGCGGGGTTGCTAAGAATTATCAAGTGTTTTAGTTGTAGAGAGGGGAATTTAGACCAAGGGGATGATCTGATCTTGGGGTTTAGAATACACAAAAAGCAGAGAAGAGATCAGGAAAGACAACGCAGAGGAAGGCAGCAATAACAGACGACAGTAGCAGTAGACGACAGCAGCAGACGACAGTAGTAGCAACAACAAGGACAACGTGATTTTCAGGAAGCCCTTCCGGGGTTACGCAGAGACCCTTAGGGGCAGCGTAGTGACTGCATCACCCAGTTTGGGGTAACGCAGCCCCTTCCAGTGACAACGCTGAGCATTTGGAGGCCTTCAGAGGCTGACACAGTGTCTTTCAGGGGCAGATCTGGGGTTTCTAGGCCTAGATTTGGTTGAGTTCTGTAAATCCCATTTGAGGGTGTGGATCAGTCAGTATTGTTGGTCTTAGATCAGCTAGGTGCTGCAGATCTAGAGTTTTCTCTGTAGGGTTTTCCAGATCTGGAACCCACAGTTGTGTATTCAGAAATATTCTTAATAATAGAGCCCTCTAGTAGCCAGAGACCGGTTTTCCCACATTGGGTTTTTCCGGGGACAGTCTGTCTAGATTCCAAAGAGCTTCAGAGGGATAGCGCAGTGCAACAGCAGCGTGATAGTTTTCAACACAAGGAGCTGATGTGACTTCAGTAGTGCAGAGGGAGTTTGATTACGCTAGCAGAGTTGTAGTTGTGCATCGTTCTTTAGATGCCAACATAGATCTGTAGCCTATGGAGCAGAGCATTAAAGCTAAGCTGAGATTCTAGGGCGGGGTTGCTAAGAATTATCAAGTGTTTTAGTTGTAGAGAGGGGAATTTAGACCAAGGGGATGATCTGATCTTGGGGTCTAGAATACACAAGAAGCAGAGAAGAGATCAGGAAAGACAGCGCAGAGGAAGGCAGTAACAACAGACGACAGTAGCAGTAGACGACAGCAGCAGACGACAGTAGCAGCAACAACAAGGACAACGTGATTTTCAGGAAGCCCTTCCGGGGTTACGCAGAGACCCTTAGGGGCAGTGTAGTGACTGCATCACCCAGTTTGGGGTAACGCAGCCCCTTCCAGTGACAACGCTGAGCATTTGGAGGCCTTCAGAGGCTGACACAGTGTCTTTCAGAGGCAGATCTGGGGTTTCTAGGCCTAGATTTGGTTGAGTTCTGTAAATCCCATTTGAGGGTGTGGATCAGTCAATATTGTTGGTCTTAGATCAGCTAGGTGCTGCAGATCTAGAGTTTTCTCTGTAGGGTTTTCCAGATCTGGAACCCAGAGTTGTGTATTCAGAAATATTCTTAATAATAGAGCCCTCTAGTAGCCAGAGACCGGTTTTCCCACATTGGGTTTTTCCGGGGACAGTCTGTCTAGATTCCAAAGAGCTTCAGAGGGATAGCGCAGTGCAACAACAGTGTGATAGTTTTCAACACAAGGAGCTGATGTGACTTCAGTAGTGCAGAGGGAGTTTGATTACGCTAGCAGAGTTGTAGTTGTGCATCGTTCTTTAGATGCCAACATAGATCTGTAGCCTATGGAGCTTCAGTGATGAGGATGCAGCTCGTCTGACTTGTCTGTCAAAGATTGGGCAGGAGATTCAGTTGTTTCTCTCAACAACTGAAGTTGCAGTGCAACAGATCAGTAGTGGTAGTGCTATGAGCAGCACAGATGCAACATATTGAGAGGAAGCTGCATTACAGTGGTTGCAGTGGTAGTGGCAGAGTCATGGGCAACAATACAGAATGGCAGCAACAGTGCAGAGTTGAGTGGCAGGAGGCCAAGCTTCAGCAGCACAGAACCAGTGCCCAAAATCATGTAATGCATGAGTGTGATGTATTGCTAGAGGACACCCTTGATGCTAAGAGGGAGTGTTGAGATTTTGTGTATTTGGGGTAGCATCATTGGTGCTCTAGCTCCCAAACTTTGTGGATGGACTAGACTACACTGGATCTACAAGACCCAGAAATGGATTTGGGAAATTTCATCTGGTTTAGGAGATATTAAATTAATTAATTATTTCACTGTATTTCCTAAGTTAAAACTTAAGAAAATAAAATAATTAAAGTGAATTTAATTAAACATGTGATGAAATTATCTTAAGTCACACGGATCAAGCTTTCTTTTAATCTTAGCCATCGATTAAAGATTTAATCTTGGCCGTTGATTTGTCAACGAGAAAAGTATAAAGGAAAGGCTTGGGGTCATTTGTAAGACACACAGAGGTAGAGCACTGAAGCTAAGCTGAGATTCTAGGGCAGGGTTGCTAAGAATTCTCAAGTGTTTCAGTTGCAGAGAGGGGAATTTAGACCAAGGGGATGATCTGATCCCGGGGTCTAGAATACACAAGAAGCAGAGAAGAGATCAGGAAAGACAGCGCAGAGGAAGGCAACAGTAGCAGACGACAGCAACATCAGCAGCAGACGGCAGCAACAACAACAAGGACAGCGTGATTTTCAGGAAGCCCTTCAGGGGTTACTTAGAGACCCTTAGGGCCAGCGTAGTGACTGCGTCACCCAGTTTGGGGTAACGCAACCCCTTCTAGTGACAACGTTGAGCATTTGGAGGCCTTTAGAGGCTGACACAGTGTCTTTCAGGGGCAGATCTGGGGTTTCTAGGCCTAGATCTGGCTGAGTTTTGTAAATCCTGTTTAAGAGTGTGGATCAGTCAGTATTGTTGGTCTTAGATCAGCCAGGTGTTGCAGATCTAGAGTTTTCTCTGTAGGGTTTTCTAGATCTGGAACCCAGAGTTGTGTATTTATAAATATTCTTAATAATAGAGCCCTGCAACAACCAGAGACCGGTTTTCCCACATTGGGTTTTTTTTTAGGACAGTTTGTCCATAAATAACTGTCACTTTGTCTATGTGTGCATGTGCTTATTCTAGATCTGAATTAGTAGAGATCTGTTATGTGTTTTGCTTTGATGTTAACTTGAATTTATTCAGTTGATAACTTGTATAAGTGGGAGAAGCTTAACCGGATTAACAGAAATAATTTCTGCATAAGAATTAAGATTCACAAATTTCTACAGATCTCGCGAGGTATAGAGGTCTAGTATCTATGTTAGGTATGAAGGAGTGATTCTAGTGATTTCTCCATGAAATTGTGGATCCGAGAGATCTTAGGAGTTCGGTGAGGAACTTTCATAGGATCTGAATTGAAATTAGTACAAAATCCTTCATTTTAAATAAGATATCTTTTGTAATCAAGAGGGTTGGATTGCGTGAGTGTGAGAGAGACGAATGTAATGATTATCGAGCCATCAAGGGCCAGAGGAAAAAAAAACTCTTTTTTTATTTTAGCACTTTTAATTCAAGAAGGATTGTTTGCAGAGATTACTGCTGTCTTTGCTAAATTTATTTTCTGTTCTCCCTGAATTTGTAAAGATCATGCAGAAATTGCTTCTCATCTCAGATAGGAAGGACCCGATGACTTTGGGGGTGCACCATGGAGTTTAGATGGAGGCTTCGAATATTCAACTAATATGGTTTCGAAAAGGTCATGGTCAATAGAATGTTAATTTTTTATTTGGTTGTTGGTCTCATGAGGACAAAGGGTTAGATCGAGCACTCCGTCATCTCAAATATATAACATATGATGTCATTTTGATCATGGAGTGGAATATTAGAAAAGTATTGAAGAAAACAGGTGCAAGGTTGTATTTATGGTGCATAGAATACTGAACTTCATGCTTCACTAACAATCACAATCCTCTGCTAGTTGTTGGATCTCATTGTTGGCCTCGTTCAGGATCATCATCAGAAGCAGAGTGTTTATAATTGAAAACACCATCATCAGAAGCCGAGTGTTTATAATTGAAAATGCCTGTGAGCCTTTTACACAGTCACAGTTCTTAATGAGGGAATCGTATGGAGGCCCTTGGAACCCTTAAATTTCATCAGTAAAATTGTAGATCGTGTGCCAGAACCCTGGATCCGCCAAAGATTAGGAGGAAGTCTAAAAAAATCGTGAATAGGTCATAACCTAGGTTTTCAGTTTGAGACGCTACGCATTCGCTGCACATACTGTGTATACACTTGAGGCGCTACGCATACAGTTGCTGATGCTACGCTACCTTTACACGCTACATTTTTATCGCTGCACGCTACAATTTCGCCTGTGGGTTAACCCTCACCTCTACAATGAACATATGAATCGATCCAAGTTCCAGTAAGTTAAAAAAAACGGAAAGAAGGTAAGGAGTAAGGCATACAAGGTTGTATGCTGCGTATTTGAATTCGTTTCATTTTAATAAACAAATCTGTGAATGAAAACTTAAGTTACAGAAACCAGAGCAATTTTTGACTTGAGTTGATTTTCGGTTTACTGTTGTTGTGGTTTTTTGAGGAGAAGTGGTCTAAATACGCAGAGAGGCTCATTGTATAGAGAGTTTATCTTTTTTTGTGACTCAGAGGAGAAGACATCAGTATTGATCTGAGACTGATTAACCCTACATCATTTGGTATCCAGAGCAAGTAAAAGCTCTTTGGGGAGAAAATTAGAGCAAGGTTGTGCTCTTGAAATTATATGAATTGAGGTAGAAATTGTGATTGCAAAAAAAGGAGATGAGTAAAGTCTGACAGAACAAAGGAGACAAAGCAAGTGTGCTTTGCATACAATTGACAAAGATATTGCAAATTATTAAAATATGACAAGTAGAGGCATGGTATTAAGAAGTTGTCCATTCAATTGCAAAAGAGTGGATTAACAAGATCACCAAGCGATCTTGAAGGAAAATTGACATATTTTTATGTTAATTCTGGTTTGAGATTTGTTTGCAGATTACTGGTAGCAGACAAATAAGGTGCTAGCAGCAAAGACAGTTGGGAAGAGCTGTGACAAAGAACCATTGTGTTCTTAATTGATAAGAGCATGTGAGCTCTTAAACAGTGGCAAAGAACCTTGAAGATCGATCTGCAAGTTGGACAAGGAGGACAAAGTTCAATGTTCTCAGAAGAAGTGGATTACTGTAGAAGCCAAGAGAAGCAAAGGAGTTGCTCAAAAGGTGGTTTTAGAGACAGAATTAGATACCAAGAGGTCAGGCTCAGAGGAAAGCTTATATTGGTATGAGGGCAAGTATGGAGACTTGCTAAAGGTAAAGGCTTAGGTACAGTCCACAAGTGAACAAGATGGAGTTCACAAAGGAGGTGAAGCCAATGATCACTGAAAGTCATTGTAGAGGTTCAGAGGAAAGCCACAGCGAAAGGAAATATGCCAAGGTAGAGGGCATAGAGGTGATGAGTCAAAAGGGATTTGATAGAGAATTGAATGAGATAATAGATGAGCTCAGTTACATGGAGAAGCTGCTATAAGAGGAGGAAATGCAAGATAACCAGAGAAGAGGATGGAGAATGAAGAAGCCAGTTCGGTGGCCAGTGGTACAATTATTTGTAAAGAAACTAAGGAAAAGCTTAAGGGACATGAAGAAGAAAGAGAAACTTAGAGGAGCTGAGTTCAGATTGAAGCCATTGATTGAAGGAGTTCACCACTATGAACCAGAGCAAGGTGACATCCTTGGAGAGGATAATGTTGAGAGAAGATCTATTGTGGATCTTACAGAAGACTTGCAGGAAGTCTCATGAGCTCTTTGAAGAGTTCATATCAGCATGATGAAGATATGCTAATAGGGGAGGTTGAAAGCCTTAATAGTTTCGAAACTAATGATTTGTGTATGTTTGCTGGTGAAGCAGGTGATAGACAGTCACTTGAAGTCTTCATAAAGATGAAGAAAGAAAAAGAAATGTACAAAGACATTTCAAAGAGGCAAGATTAAAACTGATTCTAATGGAGGATGAGGTTGTGTTGTCTCATGAAGATAGCCAAGAGAGAGCACATGCACATTTGGTTAATGAAGGGAATGTTGTAAGACATTCATAAAAGGTGGTTACTGCAGAAAATAAAGTAGATTTGGCTCATGGGGTTGGCCAAAGAGATGTTGAAGAAGAGGAGCGTTTTGTTACAAAGTTGCTGGAGGAGTTGTTGAAGAAAGATGAGTCAGAAAGAGAAGCAAATCAGGAAACTGATGTTGCATTCGTACAAAAAGGAGTGGTGTTGGAAACATCAACAAAGACTTTAGAGTCTCATGGTTTCAAAATCAACCATTGGAATGTTGTAGTAGGTATTGAAGAAAGAGAAAGCAGACAGATACAAGGTTTTGTCATAATGGAAGAAAGAGGGCAACAGTCTGATATTGTGCTCACTGATTTTTGAGGAAAGAGTAGAAACTCAAGAAAGACAGAGTTATACTCATAGAGGACAACAAGAAGTAGTAGATTCTGAAGATGGACAGTCTCAAAGAACTGTCATAAAGGAAGAAAGTTCAGCGTCGTCTCATATTGATAACATTGGAGAAAGTCATGGAGGACTTCAGTTGGAAACTCTAGAAGTTTATGGAAGGAAGATTACCTTAGAGGTATCATGAATTGGTTGTTTATTTTCTTTGTGAGTATTTGTTCGATTTTTGAAGAAATTGTATTCATGATTTGGAAAAATGGTGAACTAACAAAGGAGAAGATGGTACATGTCTTGCAAGTGTGCCAACATGGTAAAGGAAGAGCTGATAAAGGGAGTATAGCTCAAAATATTTCTGCCAGTGAAAAGGGAGTTGTGAGGAGTCAAGGATTAGAAAGCAACCAGACAACTGTGAAAGGAGAGATATTGTCATCTCATGCAGCCAGGAAAAGAAGGAGATTGACTTATGAAAACAATCATGAAGAAATTTATATAGAAAATTCTCAAGGAAGGACAAAACAGAATTATACTTTGGAAAGCCATGCAGATGCTTATGCAGAACCAAGAATTATTATTTGGGATAGTGGTCAGATTGCTGATTATAATAAGGGAATGGCAAGTGATGGACAACATATATGAGAGGAAGTCCATGTGACAGGAATGTACAACAAAAAAGAAGAGCAATGTGTTTTGCAATTCAAGAATGAATTCAAGGAATGTTCTGATGAAATTGTTTTCTGTAATAAGTGTTGAGATTTTGTATATTTGGGGGTAGCATCAGTTGTGCTCTAGCTCCCAAATTTTGTGGAAGGACTAGAGTACACTTGATTTACAAGACCCAGAAAGGGATTTGGGAAATTTCATCTGGTTTGGGAGATATTTAATTAATTAATTATTTTAATGTATTTCCTAAGTCTAAACTTAGGAAAATAAAATAATTAAAGTTAATTAAATTAAACATGTGATGAAATTGTCTTAAGTCACACAGATCAAGCTTTCTTTTAATCTTAGCCATTGGTTCAAGATCTGATCATGGCCATTGGTTTCCGAATGAGAAAAGTATAAAGGAAAGGCTTGGGGTCATTTGTAAAGACCAGTGGTTTGAACATCGCGATTTTTTTCGCCAAAACGATTTAATCGACGATGTTTTCCCCAATTTTTTTTGAAAAAATCGCTGATCGGCAAAAAATCGCGATCCGATCGGAAAAAATCGTGGGTAGGCAAAACAGCGGGTTTAAGTGCGATTTTGATGTTTTTTTTCTTTTCATTTTTACATCGACAGGTTTGGTTATGAGAGCTAAGGAGTGAACGAGGAGAGCCAAGGAGGGAGATACGTGATCTATGTTGTGTAACCAGCTCCAAAAAAAGAAGAAAAGAGATATAAACGCCTTAGAAATGAGCCACTTCGAGGGGGCAACCTCCAATACATTACATAAATGAACAATTCTTGGATGATCCAATTTACAAAACCTCCTTTCTATATATAGGAGTCCATGGGGCCATAATGTAATCCTAGTGGGCCACAATGTAATCCTAGCCGACCTAACAATAATAATTTAAGGGCACAATAATAACAAAATGGGGGTTACAAAGGTACAATAATAACAATAAGGGGGTTACACTAATAACAATAAGGGACTATACTAGTAATATAGGGACCTAACATGCCCCTCTCCTTCAAAAAAGTTTTGTCCTCAATGCTTGAGTAGCTCTGGGTGCTTCTGTATAAACTTCTCATCCTCCCATGTAGAATCTTCGGTGGGTAAGTTCTTCCACTTGATGAGATACTCTGAAATTGATCGATTCCGTAGCTGTCGAGTTCTTGTTTCGCTTCAGGTTCCAATATGATTTTTCCTTCCTCATCAAGTTCTGGCAATATTGTTTGAACTGGAAGATTTTCACCTATAACCTTCTTTAAGCATGAAACATGGAAAACTGGATGCACTCGTGAAGAAGCAGAAAGCTCCAATTTGTATGCCATAGTACCAATCTTTTGCAACACCTTGTAAGGACCATAGTACTTTGGCGATAATTTATTATCCTTCTTTGCTTGCTTGAGGGACATTTGTTTGTATGGTTGTAGCCGTAAAAATACCCAATCTCTTACATCAAAACTTCTTCGTTGCGATGTTGATACGCCTGTTGTTTCATTCGATTTTGTGCCAAATTCAGGTTATCCTTTAAGAGTTGGAGAACTTCTTACTGATGCTCGATGTGATCTTCCACTGCTTGAACCTTCGAATTTTCCCTTAAAGATGATGTGATGGATGGTGGATGATATCCATAAAGTGCTATAAATGGGGTCATTTTTGCTGCAGTATGGAAGGAAGTGTTATACCACCATTTAGCGAGAGGTAACCACTTGACCCATTGTGTTTGTTTATCGGATACAAAACAACGAAGATATCCTTCCAAAAATTTATTTACTATCTCAGTTTGACCATCAGATTGAGGATGATAAGATGAGCTATGAGCTAATTGAGTACCCAAACAAGAAAATAACTCCGTCCAAAAATTTTCGGTAAAAATGGGATCTCTGTCGCTCACAATAACCCTTGGGCTTCCATATAGCTTTTGAATTCTGTCCATAAATGTAGTAGCAACTGTACTTGCTTTAAATGGATGAGATAATGCACAAAAGTGTGCATACTTGGTAAGTCTATCAACTACCACCATGATGACACTCTTACCTTCGGATTTAGGTAAACCTATGATAAAATCCATTGAAATCTCCTCCCAACGTTGACTTGGAATGGATAAAGGTTGTAGAAGTCCTGGGGTCTTAATTGTTTCCACTTTATTCTGCTGGCAAACCAAACATTCCGCCACAAACTTTCGAATATCAGATTTAAGGCCATCCCAAAAAAATTCTTTCTTCACCCTGTGGTAAGTTTTAAAAATCCTGAGTGTCCTCCTAAAGGAGAAGTGTGCAATTCCAGAAGAATCTTTTGTTTTAGTTGGGAATTCTTACAAAGATATAAGCGATCTTTGTACCATAAGGAATCATTTTTCCAACTAAATGTATCGGATGTACTAGGATCTTGCTGCAACTTTTGAATGAGTGTCCATACATCTTTGTCCTTCTTCCATTCATCTCTTGCTTTGGTTATCCAATCTGGTTGGATAATAGAAATGGCACAAAGCAATGCTTCCACCTCTTCATTCTTTCTTGAGAGTACATTTGCAACAACATTAAGCTTTCATTTTTTGTAGATTATTTCAAAGTCATAACCCAACATCTTTGTGACCCATTTTTGCTGCTCTTCTGACGATAGTCTTTGTTCCAAAAAGTGTTTAAGACTATCATGATCAGTTTTTACCTTGAAGTGTCTTCCCATTAGGTAAGTTCGCCATTTCTTTAGTGCATGTAGTATTGCTAACATTTCCTTTTCATAAATAGGTTTCTGTAAATACTTTCCTTTGATTGGACGACTTTCAAAAGCAATGGGTCTTCCTTCCTGCATTAAAACTGCACCAATTCCATTTCCTGAGGCATCACATTCCACAATAAAGGTTTTTGTGAAGTCTGGTGTAGCTAAGACCAGTGCTAGGCACATTGCCTCTTTAAGACGTTCAAAGGCCTTAGTTGCTTCAGGAGTCCATGAAAATGCATCTTTCTTCAATAATGTTGTTAGAGGTGCTGCTATTCTCCCATAATTCTTAACAAACTTGCGATAATACCCTGTTAACCCGAGAAATCCTCGCAACCGCTTTATGGTTGTGGGGACTTTCCATTCCTTAATGGCTTTAATTTTGTTAGGGTCTACTTTAACACCCTCGTGAGATACAATATGACCCAGATATTCCACCTCTTGTACTCCAAAGAAACATTTGGATTTTTTGCATATAATTGTTTCTCCTGCAATAGTTTGAGCACCCTGTCAACATGTTGAACATGATCCTTCCAAGACCTATTGTAGATTAGTATATCATCAAAAAATACTAGCACAAATTTTCTAAGGAAGGGTTTGAAAATGGAATTCATCAACCCTTGAAATGTAGAAGGTGCATTGGCAAGGCCAAAAGGCATGACCAAAAATTCATAATGACCCTCATGAGTTTGAAATGTTGTTTTTGGAATATCTTCAGTCTTCATTCTAATTTGATGATATCCTGAACGAAGATCCAACTTGGTAAAATAAATTGCTCCATGTAATTCATCCAATAATTCATCAATCACAGGAATGGGAAATTTGTCTTTAATGGTGAGCTTATTGAGCTCACCATTAATCTGGACACATTCGCCATGATCCATCCTTCTTGTGTACCAATACTACAGGAGCAGAGAAAGAACTTTGACTAGGTTGAATTATACCCGCCTCTAACATTTCTGCAATCATACGTTCAATTTCACTCTTTTGGACGTAAGGATATCTATAAGGCCCGATGTTTGGAGGAACACTTCCTGGAATCAAATGAATAGCATGATCATGATCATGAATAGGTGGGAGTCCTTTGGGAGTTTCAAACACCTTGGAATGATTGTCCAAGACTTGTTGGAGATCTGCAGAAATAGATGATTTTGATGTTGGAACTTCTAGTGAGCATAATTGTGCAATTACGCCTCGCTGTTCTTTCTTTAGAAGCTTTGTCATGACATTAGAGCTTATTATCCTTCCTGTCTTCCCCACAATACCCCGTAATTCGACTTCCTTTCCTTCTGAAAAAAATTTCAAGAAAAGTTCTTGAAAATTAAAAGCTACCGTCCCCAAAGATTGTAATCATTGTACTCCTAGTACAACATCAACACCTCCCATAGGAATGGAAAGCATTGGAATATTCAATACATATTCCCCCATGGTTAGCTTGATATTATGGCATTTTCCAGAGAAATTTATAGTTCCTCCATTTGCAACCATCACTTGATATTCTGGTGCTGGGTATAGGAAACAATTTAATTCCTTGGCTACCTTACAATGAATAAAATTATGGGTGCTACCTGAATCAATCAACACTATTACCATTTTCTTCTTGATATGTCCTTCTATCTTGAGAGTTTGAGGAGTGGTAATTCCTGCCAGTGCATTACATGATATGGTCGGATTCATTTCTTCCTCTTTTAGGGCTGGTGCCTGGTGTATATCCTCTTCTTGTTCATTTTCTTCTTCTTCTTCACAATCTATGTAAAATAATTTCTTCTCAGCACACTTATGACCTTTAGTGTATTTGCCATCACAACTGTAGCAAAGCCCTTTTTCTATTTTTTCTTCCAATTGTTGTGGTGTCAACCTTGTAGGTTGTGGAAATCTAGGCGTAGCAACACTACCTTCTTTATAGAATTGAGTGGTAGGCTTCCTTGTCGCCATAATTTTACATTCAACTTTTCTTGCCAACTTGAATGCCTTCTCCAATGAAGCAGGTTCTAAAACGTGAACTTCATGTTGGATGTTATCCTTTAAAGTGCCTATGAAGAGATCAATCCTGTGTTCCTCTGGAATATCAGTTACCCTTGTATTCAATTTTTGGAAGTTCTCAATGTGATGCCCCACTAAACCCTTTTGTTTGAGATTTATCGATTGGCTAAAGAAGGTGTTGCTCTTTGTATCCTCATAATGTGCTATCATTTCCTCCGTTAAAATTGACCAAGTGACAATTTTTTTACGGGAGCAAAGCCATCGATACCATACAAATGTATTTTGTTCTAAATGTAGAGTTGCAATGCGTACCTTTTGTGTGTTTTGCACGTTATGGAGATCAAAATATTGCTCCATCTGCAGTATCCATGTTACAGGATCCTTTCCATCAAACTTCCTCATATCCATTTTTGGAATATGGTGGTTCTTCCCGCCAACATTAGAGTTTATGAAATCACGATTAACATTTATTTTGTTCTCATGATGAGGTTCTTCTACTATATTTCCGCCATTAGGAATCATTTCTTGTTTTAAGCTTTACATCAAGCCTTCCATGTATGCTTTTATATCATTCTTCATGTTTTCCATGTTGTCTTTCACGTCATCCATCTTAGCTTCCATGCCCACTTCCATGCCATCCATCTTAGCTTCCACGCCATCCATCTTAGCTTCCATGCCTTTCTTCAAACCGTCCATCTTCACTTCCATGCCTTTCTTCAAAACTTCCATTTCATTTTTTGTTGTTTTTTGCGAGAGTGAAAACTGTTGCATTTGCTCTTGTAATTTTGATAGATCATGTTGCAATTCTTCATCTTCATGAGTCATAGTAGAGCCTTCTGAAGGCTTAATGGGTGTTGAATTCTTTTTAGGGGCCATTTTAGAATCCAATATTGATATATATTCTACAAGATGCCCTTGGAATCAATTCAACTTGATTCTTCAAACAAGACTTATGCAATTCGGAAAAAAAATACACACCTTTTACTAGCTTTGAGGAGCTCGATATTGAAATTGAATTATCTCTGTAATTGAAAATCTTTGATATCTGAAATTCAGCCCTGTAGTAGCCCTCTGAAGCTTCTTTCAAATGCCACAGGTCTGACCTGATTTGGATTCTCCAAGACAAAGTTGTGTCTAATCTCCCACAATGACCTAATTCTGGACTGGTTCAGTAGAGCGAACTTGTACAACTTTCCACGTGTCACTGTTTTGTCCTTTGTCTCTGAAATTGATAGCCAAGAAACTACAGTCCGTGTACTTGCGACCACTTTTTACGGCACTCCAATCCGATCCCTAGAGAGAGAGTTATTGAACTTTTCCCACGATCACCTTCAGGAGCTTGAAAAAGCACTACCTTCCACAGATCATATTCCAAAAATATTGCGAACCAAGCTCTGAAATTTTTAGACAAGCTTCCTCAGGATTTCGGCTTCGCACCCTAAAAATTTCAGCTTCTGAAACTTCGTAGAAAAAAAGTTATAGCGAAAATGCCACGATGATCTGTTTGGAGCACGAAACCCTAGAATCCAAAGCTCCGATACCAAATTTTGTGTAACCAGCTCCAAAAAGAGAAGAAAAGAGATATAAACGCCTTAGAAATGAGCCATTTCGAGGGGGCAACCTCCAATACATTGCATAAATGAACAATTCTTGGATGATCGAATTTACAAAACCTCCTTTCTATATATAGGAGTCCATGGCGCCATAATGTAATCCTAGTGGGCCACAATGTAATCCTAGCCGACCTAACAATAATAATTTAAGGGCACAATAATAATAAAATGGGGGTTACAAGGGTACAATAATAACAATAAGGGGGTTACACTAACAACAATAAGGGACTATCACCGGATGCGGTTGATTAATGACCATCTAGGAACGTGGCACATCGTGCACTTCCCGATGGATTTCGCTTGGGTAGCCCATGTGGCTCCCGGTACAGGCATTTACTATGTCCATTACTCACCACCCTGCGGGAGTCTTCATTATCTCGGTCGGCTCAACCAGCTCCTGGTTATGGCGGTTATTTGCGACATGGATTGTATTTGCAGAGGCTTGACTGGTGTGGCGGACGGTTGCAGATCTCCTCCTCCTTTGCACGCGACAGGCTCGCCTGGATGCGTTGAGGCCAATGTTAAAACGAATACGGGTAGGCGCTGTTCGTTAGCTGCTTGTTTTGAGCCGGTTCCGAATTACCACTTCTCTAACAGTCCGTGGTGCAGACGACGTGGTCTCAGTGGTCTTGTTCCAGCTTCTTCAGCTCCGCCCAGTGGCGCCCAGGATTCTCATTCTTCCCCTGTCAGTTCTGCGTGTTTTGCTGAGCCCAGCCCTGAACCGGTCACCATGCCTCGCCTCCGCAAACGCATGAGATGCAGAAGGGGCACAAGCCGTGGGCATTCTAATCAACGGCACCCGTGATCCGGATTTATGTAGGAACGCAACAGAATAAACATATAAACATAAATACAGAGATGCAGCGGAAATAACACTTCGTTTCATTAATATCAAAGAACTGAAATTTGCTTACAGACAGAATGGAAATAAAACTAGCTAGGGCGCTGGTAGCTATCTCTGAGATGAGATGTGGCGGCTACAGGCCTCTGAACTGTGTTACAATGAGGCTCGAGGGCCTATTTATCATTTAGAAACAATGGGAAATCCTAAACAGCCAAAACCCTAACCCTAGGAGATGAAGCGCCAAAACTAAGGGCCCCGTTTGGGTAAATTGGTGTTTCAACTTCCCAGGGGCGTAACTTTGGCATACGATCTCCGTTTGACGCGTACCATACCTCGTTAGAAAGATCTATCCGAGGAATAAAAATTTGGAATGAGAAACATTGGTCCATGGACCCATGTTGCTCTCCGTTTTCCCAAAAAACGTCGTTTAGGGCCTCAAAACGACTCCGGAAGTTTAGGACCCGAAAAACTGCTA
>CM076583.1:1100015552-1100094872 GCA_034641835.2 Pinus albicaulis
ACAGTTGTTCCACCTACGGTAAATACATATCCTGTAGTGCTCCTCCTGTTATCTCTGTCACCTGCCATATCTGCATCAACATATCCCTGTAGAGCAATGTTTGAACCACCAAAGCATAATGCTTGATTTGTGGTACCTCTCAAATATATGAGAATCCATTTTACTGCCATCCAATGTTCTTTTCCTGGATTATTCATGTACCTTCTTACAACTCCCACTGCATGTGCAATATTAGGCCTTGTGCAGACCATTGCATACATTAAGCTTCCAACTGCTGATGCATATGGAACTTTAGACATATAATCCATGTCTTCTTGGGTCTTTGGGCACATCTCCTTACTAAGTTTGAAATGGCTAGCAAAAGGTGTACTAACAGGTTTTTCATTGTGCATATTAAATCTTTTCAACACCTTTTCTATGTACTCATTCTGAGAAAGTGTTAATTTGTGATTTTTCTTGTCTCTAGTTATCCTCATACCAAGGATTTGTTTTGCAGCTCCCAAATCCTTCATTGCAAATGAATTTGCCAATTTTCTTTTGAGCACATTTATTTCCTGCATGTTAGATCCTGCAACAAGCATGTCATCTACATACAATAACAATATAATATAGCTGCCATCATTTTTCCTTTTTAGATAAACACAATGATTAGAGTGACATCTAGTATAACCTTGTTCAGACATAAATTTGTCAAATTTTAGATACCACTGCCTTGGAGCCTGTTTTAAGCCATACAAACTCTTCTTTAACCTGCACACCAATTTTTCTTTCCCTTTTACCTCATATCCTTCTGGTTGCTGCATGTATATCTCTTCCTCCAAATCTCCATGGAGAAATGTTGTCTTTACATCTAACTGTTCAAGATGTAAATCTTCTGCTGCTACAAGACTTAAGATAGTTTTGATTGAATTCATCTTAACAACAGGAGAAAATATTTCATCAAAATCAATACCTTTCTTTTGTGCAAACCCCTTCACCACAAGTCTAGCTTTGTACCTCTGTTTTCCTCCATCTTCTTCCTTCAGCCTGTAAACCCATTTATTCTGCAATGTAGTTTTACCTGCAGGCAACTTGACTAAGTCCCAAGTATGGTTATGCATTAAGGAGTCCATCTCTTCTTCCATGGCTAGCTCCCACTTCTTCCTGCTTTCAACCTGCATTGCTTCTTCATAACATTCAGGTTCACCAGAATCAGTCAATAATAAATAATATAATGAAGGAGAGTATCGTTCAGGGGGTCTACTTATCTGGTAGATCTTCTAACACCACTTTCAGGTGTTTGAGGTGCCTGTTGCTGTTGTGGTAGTTACTGTTGCTGTGGTTGTTGATTATTATTATTTTCAGGCACCTTTACTTTTTCAGTTATCTCATCAAGAACCGTGTATTCCTTGCTTTCTTTTTCCTGTTTCTTTTCCTGTAACTGATTCTTATACAAGACCTTTTCATTGAATATTACATCTCTGCTCCTAATGATTTTGTGATTTTCATAATCATATAAGCGATAACAAAAATCATTAGCACCATATCCAATAAAGGTACATTTCTTTGATTTTGCCTCAAGCTTTGTTCTGTTTTCTTTATTAATATGGACAAAGGCCTCACAACCAAAAGGCTTTAAAAAAGAGTAGTTTACCTTTTTACCTGTCCATGCTTCCTCTGGAATACCACCATCCAAGGAACTTGAAGGCCCTATGTTTATTAGATAAACAACAGTATCTACAGCATCTACCCAAAATTGTAAAGGCAATCCTGCATGCAATCTCATGCACCTTGCACGCTCCATGATTGTTCTGTTCATCCTTTCTGACACACCACTTTCTTGTGGTGTTCTTGGAACTGTCTTCTCTCTACGAATTCCATGCTCTGAACAGTACCTATCAAACTCTTTGCTGCAATACTCACCTCCATTGTCTGATCTGAGACACTTCAACTTCTTTCCTGTCTCAATCTCAACCAAAGCTTTCCATTTCTTGAAAGTATCAAATACGTCAGATTTATTCTGAATACAATAAATCCATGTTTTTCTAGTTGCATCATCAATAAAAGTAACATAATAACGAGAGCCACTGAGAGATGATACCTGAGCAAGTCCCCATACATCTGTATGCACAAGCTCCAATTTTTCGCTCTTCTTTTCTTTCCCAACTCTGAGAAATCTGACTCTCTTCTGTTTTCCATAAATGCAATTCTCACAGAAATCCAATTCAACATTCTTCAAACCTGGCAACAAATTTCTTGAGTGAAGAATCTTCATTCCCTTCTCACTCATGTGTCCGAGCCTATGATGCCATAATGTTACATCTGCTCCTTTGGAAGTTAAAGCATTAACAGAGTTAGAAATACCATTGCATAAATACAATGTACCAACCTTTTCACCTTTTGCTATTACCAGTGCTCCTTTGGTTACCTTCCAAGTTTTATCTGTGAAAGTTGTCACACAACCTTCACTGCCTAACTGCCCTGTTGAAATCAGATTTTTCTTCAGATCTGGAACATGCCTTACCTCCTTTAGTAGCCATTGGTTTCCATTTTGTTTTTTTACAAGAACTTTACCCATTCCAAAAATTTTACAGGGTTTATCATCACCCAAACGAACTTGTCCAAAATCTCCTTGAACATAGTCATGAAAATATTTCTTATCGGGTGTGGCATGGAATGAAGCCCCTGAATCTACAACCCAAGAATCAGTAACATTTTCGAAAGAAAGAATCAAAGCATCTTGTAACACATCACCTGTCACATTTGCTTCATGATTGTTTTCTTGTTGTGTGTCTCCTTCTTTTTCCTTCCGAGATCTACAGTCTTTCTTTAGGTGTCCTTTCTTTCCGCAATTCCAGCACACTATCCCCGATCTGGACTTGGATCTGCCTTTCCTTGATTTACTGCGATATCCCAAGCTCTTTCCTCTTTCCATTCTTCTTCCCCTAGACTCTGCACTCAAAGCATTACCCGATGTCTCACCGGAGCTTTTCCGTCGCATTTCCTCGCTAAGGATAGCACCCACAACATCATCAAACTTTAAAGTACTAGATCCAGAGACAGAGTTACTAATGGCCATTACTAAACCATTCCAACTCTCTGGCAATGAGCACAAGAATAGCAGAGCTCTAACTTCATCATCAAAGTTTACCCCTACAGAACTTAGCTGACTAGTAACTGTATTAAATTCATTTAAATGGTCTGCAACAGATCCACCTTCCGACATCTTCATATTAAATAGTCGTTTCATAAGAAATACCTTGTTTGATGCCGAGGGTTTTTCATATAGTTTCGCCAACGTCTGCATCAAACCCTCTGTTTTTGTTTCCTTCGAAATATTGAAGGCAACTGACGCCGCAAGGCACAACCGTATTGTTCCGAGTGCCTTTCTATCGAGAATGTTCCATTCCTCATCTGTCATGGTCGTCGGCATCTTTGTTTTTCCACTCAATGGTAGGTATAGATCTTTCTGATACAGATAATCTTCCATCTGCATCTTCCACAGCGGGAAGTTTTGGCCGTTAAATTTCTCGACCCTAAACTTACCATCGTCCACCATTGCTCCCACTCGAACCAGGAACCCTTCTTTCCTGCGAGTTTATCAGCCAAATATACCTTCGGCTCTGATACCAGTTGTTAGAAAATTATATATTATGGAGCAATGCAACACATAAAATATGCGGAAATTAAAAGCACACAAAACACATAAAATTAGAGAGACAAAGATATACGTGGTTCACCCAGTTTGGGCTACGTCCACCCTGAACAGCCAGTCCTTCCTTTCTATTATCCAGCAAAATGAAGAGACAAAACCTACAGCATATCCGCTATAATATCCTTTGTTCTCTCTCACAGTCTTCCTCTCTGTTTCTCGCTCTAAGAATACACACATAATCCACAACCGCAATACAATACCCTGATATATACAAGGGGGTTTCCTTCTAGGGAAAAAAACCTAATATAAACATAACTTCTACCGTCAGATCATTTGCCTAATGAACGGCCCATATTGACTAGAAATTACTATAGTTTTACAAGGCAATTTTACATCTGTTTTTAGCTTCGGGGGCGCTGCCCCTGAAAATCCCCGCCAAGGGGGGCTCCGAAAAGCACTGTCGCCCCCCCTGGACCCTCCATGGCAGTGATTAATTACAGGTAGCGTTGCCGCCCCTTTTAAGGTACAAGGGTCCAATGTTGTGATACAAAGTAAACAAGATAATCGGGCTCCACACCCAGCATTACGAACCTGGGTCATGCCAAAAGTGCACTTCTCCAAATTGGCACACAACGTGTGTTGCCGCAGTGTTTGGAGGACTTGTCGGATGTGGTGAAGGTGCTCTTCCCAAGTCTGGCTGAAGATCAGAATATCATCCAAGTACACCACTACAAATGAGTTGGTGAATGGCCGCAAGATGTCATCCATCATCCTCATGAAGGTGGCGGGAGCATTCATCAACCCAAAAGGCATGACCAGCCATTCGAAAAGGCCTTCCTTGGCTTTGAAGGCCGTCTTCCACACATCGGAGGGTTCAATTGGTACCTGGTGATACCCATACTTCAGGTCAATCTTGCTGAAATATTTTGCACCTTTGAGTTGATCCAAAAGGTCATCAATCCGTGGGATTGGGTACCTATTCCGGACAGTGATCTTGTTCAGCGCCCGATGAATGTCTGAGTCTCTAAGTTTCATACTTCTTTGCAATGGTATGAGTGGAAACCACAAGAATTGAACTCGGCGGGGATGTGACCTTTCTACAGCAGCTCCTAAATCTACCTCTTGATTTCATCGTTCTCCAGAATAGAGTGCCGATAGATCTGTCCATTGGGTAGTGGTGTATCTGGGGTCAGATCAATGGGGTGCTTAACCTTACAGTGTAGAGGAACCCCTGTGCGTGAGTTGAAGATGTCCCCATACTCCACCATGACCTTTTCCATTTGTTGTTGTCGTGCGGAGCAACCCTGTCTGGAGGTCATGGCCACAGTCTTCTTCTTGCCCCGGGGGCGGATCATCAGTTTGCACCTTTGAGTTGGTCCAAGGTCATAAACAATCCGTGGGATTGGTACCTATTCCTGACAGCGGATCTCGTCTCCCGCCCGATAGTCAATACAGAGTCTCCACGTCCATCCTTCTTCACTAACACGATGGGCTCCTGCTGTGGCGATGAACTTGTCCGATGTGACCTTCGCAACAAATCGAATCCGCCTTGATCATCATTCTCTGTGAAATCGCAGCGCCGATGCATCACCATTAGGTAGCGCGCACCGGGCTTCCATCAATCGGTGCTTTGCCCAATGTTGCGCAGGAACCAGGAACCCCCGTGGGTGAGGTGAATATGTCCCCGTACTCCTCCACAACCTTATCCATTTGTTGTTGTTGTGCAGAGGAGCCCTGTCTGGAGGTCGTGGCCACAGTCTTCTTCTTGCCCCGGGGGCGGATCATCAGGAAAACGAATTTCCTGGTTTGGGAAATGAGCTTACTACATTGTTTTGCAGTAACCAAAGAGATAGCGGCAGGAGGTGGTACCTCTGGTATCCCGTACAACTTATTTCCCAAAGTAACAATAACAGCACGAGGTCGAGACTCATACACAGCATGACGCTTCCACAAGTATGGTTGTCCTAATAATACATCAGAAACATCAATAGGAGCAACGTCACATAATACCTCATCCGTGAAGGGCTTGATGCTATAGGGAAGGCGACACTGCTGGCTGACGCGGAGATCTCGTCCTTGGTGAAGCCACCCGATGGTGTATGGATGTGGGTGAGCTGTGGTCGGCAAGCCCAACCGCTTCACGGCGTCTGCTGAAATGAGGTTCTTTTGGCTCCCATTGTCGACACTGAACTGTACAGGGGAGCCCTTTACCCACATCTGGGAGTGGAAGAGACGTTCCTCCTCCTCTGGATCTTCCGGTTCCTCCTTCTGGACCTTTGTAGTGGCAACAGTGGCGTTGGGCTCCGCATCAATAATCTGTTTCCCTTTTTCATTCCCCTTTTCAGGTTCTGATTCGGAGTCGGAGCATGCATCTGACTCAGAAGCCCTCATCTCGGCCACTAGCGACTGCTTGGCCCGACACTCACTTGTGCTGTGAGTGGAGCTTTTATGGAACTCACACCACTTTCCCGTGTCCTTCTTTGGCTTTACGGTGTTGTTCTTTTCTTGTGGCTTTGACGGGTTGTCTTTAGCCGCCATGCCTTGACTCGCCCCTTGTTCTCCGCGTTAGACACCTTCGCTGATTAAAGCGACCATGGGGTTGTCTCGCTTTCTTCGCTGACTGTCATCTTGGCAAAGATACCCAGATGTCGTGATCAGCGAGGAGATGTCGAGGAACTCCATTTCCTCCGGAATGTATCTGTGCAGACAGCTGCGATACTTTAGCACCAAATGTTTCTCTGAATCTTTGATACCCAACTTTGTGCGCAGGGTATGGAACAGATTCGTCAGCTCGTGCACATCTTGATCCCTTTGTTGTCGCCGCGTGGTCCATTGTATGTACTTGTCCTCATAGCTCCCCACGGGATAGTACTGTTCCTTGACGGCGTCTCGGAAAGAATTCCAAGTTGGTACGGCCGAGAACAGAGCGGGTTCTGTCTGGTCCTTGTTCTCACAGTAGGTTTCCCACCAGTCCTTAACATGGGGGTAGCTTTGAGGAGTGCAAAAATAATCTTCTCCCGGTCTGAAAAGTCATGAACCGAGAAATATCCTTCTAACAGATTCAACCATTTATCTACAGCATCTGCGTCTATTTGACCCTCAAATATGGGAATGTCAAAATTTACTTGTACCTTAAAAGGAGTTGCGCCTCCAGAGTGGCTGCTGGATGCAGATGCGCCGCCGGTGGGTAGCCGTTGAAGGATCTGAACAAAGTTATCCATCATCACGTTCCTTTGTTTTTCGAGGGCCTCCTCGAGCAATATTTTGATAGGATCTCCTGCTCCCTCATCTTTCTTTTCGTCCCCCATGGGCGTCCGTCGAGGTTTGTGAGGCTGATCTTGCAAAGGTTCCACCAGATCAAGCCCTAGCTCCTTATATCCCGACCTCGTTGGGGACATGCAAAGAAGGATCGAGAAAAAGCAGACTGCTCTGATACCACTGATCCGGATTTATGCAGGAACGCAATGTGGTCAAAACATATAAACATAAATACGTAGATGCAATGGAATAACACTTCATTTCATTAATATCAAAGAACTGAAATTTGCTTACAGACAAAATGGAAATAAAACTAGCTAGGGCGCTGGTAGCTATCTCTGAGAAGAGATGTGGTGGCTACAAGCCTCTGAACTGTGTTACAATGAGGCTCGAGGGCCTATTTATCATTTAAAAACAATGGGAAATCCTAAACAACCAAAACCCTAACCCTAGGAGATGAAGCGCCAAAACTATGGGCCCCGTTTGGGTAAATTGGTGTTTCAACTTCCCAGGGGCGTAACTTTGGCATACGATCTCCGTTTGACGCGTACCATACCTCGTTAGAAAGATCTATCCGAGGACTACAAATTTGGAACGAGCAACATCGGTCCATGGACCTATGTTGCTCTCCGTTTTCCCAAAAAACGTCGTTTAGGGCCTCAAAACGGCTCCGGAAGTTTAGGACCCGAAAAACTGCTAAAAATAGTAAACTGTGCCGAAACTGAAAAACTGAAATAGACAATGGTGGAGCCCCCAAGTGGAATAGGCGGGTGACCACCAATATCCACCTGGATCAACCCGCCACCTATTCGCAGCTCTGACCCTTCTCTGTCAAGGGATGCTGGCTTTCCTACTGCTGCGTTTGATGTCGACTCTGTCTTTTCACCCGTCGCTTTCCCCGCCCCTCCGTCCTCCACTCATGAGTCTCCCCACGTTGCTCCTCGCACCCTTCGGCCCTCCATTCGTCAAACCTCTCAGCGCGCTGAGCTACGGTTTGATTGCACTTCCTGCAATGCCACCCTTACAGCTTTTATTACTGTCACTCTTCGGGAAGAAGTCCCCAACATAGCTCCGCCCAGCTCCTTGACTTCGCCAGCTTCCCCTCTCAGCTCCAGCTTCCCTCGAGCTGCTCCGGCCTCCTTTGTTCCTCAGCACGAGTCCAACATGGAGACAGAGCGCACAGGTGGAGGACGCGCTCCCAGCGAAGGCCAGGCGGATAGAAGCGACATGTTTGCTTGCAGAATTACCGAAGAGTCTCCCTCTCCTACTCATGGATAGCAGCTGCATCGTCACTCAGGTTTTTTTGTTCTGTTTATGTAGAAATCATAAGCTTCCTAGCTCTACTGCTTTGCTGAACAGGTAGTTCACTTCTTTTAGCTCTGGTGTTATTTTGTTTTTTGTAAACTTAAAACCGGTTTCCCTCTCATGGGCGGTTGAGACTTTATGGTTTAAAGGACTGGTTTCCCATTCTGGGCAGTCCAGACTTTGCTTGCCTTGCTTGACTATCAAGCCCAGCGCTCAGGCTTACCAAGCTGACGCTGGTGCAGTTTTGTATCAATACTTTTATACATAATAGAAATTAGTCATACTTAGAAAAAAAAAAAACAACAATAAGGGACTATACTAGTAATATAGGGACCTAACAATCTACAAGCTCAATATTGGACAAAAGTGAAGAATTTCTTGCAAGCCAAGCAAACAAAAATTGAATTTGGACCAAGTGTCTCCGGCAAAACGTTTTTTCCAGGTATGGGCATCAAATTTGACCCATTTTTTTTTGTTTTTTTCTTGTTCTTCCATGGGTTTCTATCACCCATGTATTTTTCATCATTTGTGATTGCATTTGGTTTTTTTTTTTTTTTTTTTTGGTGAGAAGAGAGGGTTTATTTTGGTCAAAAATGCAAAAAATTGTTTGTTAAATTTTGTTTTTTATATTTCTTCTTGTGCTCTTAGTTTCTTTCCATTATTTTTGCTTGTGTTTCAACATGAGTTTTTTCCCATTATTTTTGCATTGAGTTGAGGGTTTTTTTTTGTGAAAAAATTCAAAATGTTGTATGTAAAATTGTAATTTTTTTATTTTATTTTTTAACTTGCAATTTTTCTTGTGCCCTAGGTTTAAATTTCAACGTTCAAAGTTCAAAGTTTTCAACATGCCAAGGAAATTAGACCCTTTATGGGAATTTGGTGAACCTGATCAGGGATTTGACCGATCAAACTTGACTTGCAAATTATGTGGTCAACACATGACAGGGTGGGTATACAGGTTGAAATACCACCTGGCACAAATTCCTGGGCATGAAGTAGGCCCTTGCACAAATACCACTCCAGAAATAATCAGAAGAGCCATGAACTCATTGGAAGAAATATAAACAACTAAACTCAGCAAGGCAGCTCTGAAGAGTCAAATATCAGGGTTTAGAGTTGATCGTGAGAGTGGTAGTGGCTCTTCAGCATCAACATCTTCTACAAGCAACCCCGTAGTTGCCTCCTCATTTTTTGCTCCTAGAACCACTCACGAGGCACAACCATCTATCTCCTCCCTTATTAAAAAAAGGAGAAGGAAGAAGTTGATAGGTTGTTGGGCAAACTGTTTCTTTGGAGTGATATTCCTTTCACCTTTTCCAGGAACAATCCATTTTATCAGGCTACGATTGATGCTATCGTTGTTGTTGGCCCAGGATACAAAGCCCCTTCATATGATGACTTTAGAGGGCGCATTCTGCAAAATGAGAAAGCTGACTGCACCAAGAGATTGGAGGAGTTAAGGGCATCATGGGAAGTCACAGGATGCACTGTGATGTCAGATGGTTGGACTAATCAAAGGGGTAGGACCCTTATTAACTTCTTGGTCAGTTGTCCCAAGGGGACAATGTTTATGAAATCTGTTGATGCATCTGCACATGTCAAAGATGCAAGATTATTATGTGATTTATTGGATGTGTTCATTCTGGAGGTTGGGCCCCAAAATGTTGTCCAAATCATAACGGACAACGCTGCAAACTATGTTTCTGCTGGCAAGATGCTTATGGAGAGGCATCCGAGCATATTTTGGACACCTTGCGCTGCACATTGCCTTGATTTGATGTTGGAGGACATCGGAAAGATTTATTTTCTCAAAGATATTGTAGAATCATCAAAGAGCATCACAAAATTTATATATAATCATGCATATGTGCTTCATTTGATGAGGACATTCACCAACAAGGAGTTGGTGCGGCCTGCTATTACACGATTTGCCACTAGTTTCATATCTCTTCAATCCCTCTTGAATTCTAAGTGGGATTTGAAGAGAATGTTTCTTTCAGATGAGTGGCGTGCTTTGATTATCAGCCGCAAATCAGAGGGAGAGGCCATCTACAGGTTGGTGTCATATCAGGAAAGTTTCTGGGCTGGAGTGGAAGAGGTGTGCAGCATTACTGAACCTTTGGTAAAGGTTCTTAGATTGGTGGATGGAGAGAAGCCCGCAATGGGCTACTTGTATGAGGCCATGGATAGGGCCAAAGAAGCTGTTCGCAGCTACTATGATGATAAGGGTGATGAGGGGTTTCAGAAACTTCTTTTATGGGAAGTGATTGATGATCGATGGAACAACACACTCTATCGTCCCATTCATGCTGCAGGGATCTTTCTGAACCCCAGATTTGCTTATTCATGTAGTTTCCTATTTGATGCTGAGGTCATGGATGGCTTTTTCACTTGTGTTCAGAAGATGGTGCCAAATCCATCAGAATGTGTAGAGATATCCAAAGAGATGGAGGTATACAGAATGACAAGTGGCACCTTGAGCTTCGACATGGCTGTCCAGGATAGGACTACTAAAATGCCAGGTAAGATTTTCATTATTTTAAAATTTTTTTTATGTTTGTAATTTTATAAGTTTATCTTATTTGTTGTAACTTGTAACTTGTAGATGCATGGTGGAGGAGCTACGGTGGCAGATTACCAAAACTCCAAAAACTTGCCATTAGAATACTCAGCCAAACATGTAGCTCTTTAGGATGCGAGCGCAACTGGAGTGTATTTGAAAAAATACACACCAAAAGGCGCAACAAGTAAAAAACTTAAAATATTCCAACTGATTTTTTGAATTCATTAAATATTTTTTTTTAAATATTTAATTTATTAATTTATGACCCTTGTACAAGTTGGAGGCCCAGCGGCTCAATGACATGGTTTACGTCTACTACAATCTTAGATTGTGGGTGAGACAACTTGAGAGGACACCTGATATGGAGGCCATCTCTTTAGATGCGATTGACACCACTGCTGAATGGAGGGTTGAGGCTGAGAGGCCTGTCATGGAGTCAGCCCCTGATTGGATAGAGCAAGAGGTAGTGGAGGGGGAGGAGGAGGAGGAGGAGCACCAGCAGCAGCAGGAGGTGACACCACCTACCCCTGCTATTGGTAGAGGACGTGGTCTGCCTCCTTTAGCTCTTGGTGCTTCAGGTTCCCGTTCTGGTGCTTCAGGTTCTACTTCTAGAGCACAACAGAGTCCATTGCCAGCCCCACCAGCTTCTTCATCTAGAGGGAAAGCTGTTACATTTTCTCGCAAGAGGGGCAGAGGAAATCAGTAGTATAGGACCATAGGTTATATGGTGCATTCCTTTGTATATGACATTATGACTCATGATATGAGATACATTATTATATTTTTTGTTGATATTTATTATTTTGAGGTTGAGTTGACTCTTGAGACTTAGGACTTAGTATTCAGGACATGATTCAGTTTTATGTGTGATGTAGCACTAGACATGATATTACACATCTTATATATTAGTTTTTTTTTTCATATTTATGTGTCAATGCATTTATTTTATGCTGTAGATGCTTTAGATATTAAAAAAATTGAAAAAAAAATGAATATTTTTGTATGTGCCGATTTTTTCCCGATTTTTACAAATTTTTCCGTTTTTTTCCCCTTGCCGATTTAATCCCGATCGCGATTTTCAAAACATTGGTAGAGACACACAGAGGCAAAGCACTGAAGCTAAGCTGAGATTCTAGGGCGGGTTTGCTAAGAATTCTCAGAAGTGTTTCAGCTGCAGAGAGGGGAATCTAGACAAAGGGGATGATCTGATCCCAGTGTCTAGAATCAACAAGAGACAGAAATCAGCTCAGAGAGGCAGCGCAAAGAAGTAAGGGAAGCAGGGACAACGCAGTCCCTCCCAGGGCAGCGTGATTCAGCTGGAAGCCCTCAAGGGTTATGCAGAGACCCTAAGGGGCAGCGTAAGGACTACGTCACCCAATCTGGGGTAACGTAGCCCTTTCCAGGCCAGTGCTGAGGGACGCAGGGGCTTCAGAGGCTGATGTAGAGGCTTCAAGTTCAGCGCTGGGGTTTCTAGGGCCTAATTTTGGCTGAGTTTTGTAAATCTCGTTTGAGGGTATTGATCAGTCATTATTTTGGCTTCAGAACAGCTGGTGAGTTGTAGATCTATTTTATCTCTGTTGGGTTTTCTAGATCTAGAACCCAGATTTGCTTTATTCAGAAAATTCTTAATAATAAAACCCTCCAGCAACCAACAGACCATTTTTCCCGCATTAGGTTTTTCCGGGGACTATTTGTCCAAAAAATCACCGTGTCACTTTGTCTATGTCTGCATGTACTTTCTCTAGATTTGAATTGGTGAAAGTCTGTTATGTGTTTTGCTTTGATATTAATCTGAAATTCTTAGTTAATAACTTAATTAAGTAGGAGAAGCATAACTAGATCTAACATTAAGATTTCTGCATAAGTGTAACATTCAGAAATTTTCACATGGTATCAGAGGAATTGCAGATCTAGGAGGGTCACCAGCAAAAGACTGAAGGTTCTTGTTGCAGAAAGCAGTAGGAAAAGCAGTAGAAGGGAAAATTTGAAGGGACAACATAGTTTTCATAGAAGCAGAAGTTACGCAGAGGCAGCGCTGGGATTGTCTGAAGCCAGCCAATGTGACGCAAATTTGAAACTGTCAGATCCAGAAGAGCCCGAAGCATAGTTGCAGAAATTCAGAAGGTGCTGGTGGGGTTAAATTTTTAGCCTAAGCACTAGTGACAAATAGCGGGAGGAGATCAGCTTCTCAGAGAGTTTCTAGCCAAAGAAACTTGCAGATTGACCAGAGGATCAAAGAGAGTTGAATCATTGTTGATTTGGCAGTTTTTCAAGAAGGGAAATCAGTTGTCATAGGGAGCATAAGGTGCCTATTTCACCAAGGGCTTTAGATCCAAATCTCTAGCAAAGAGAAAGGAAGCTCCAACAAATTTCTGAGCAGATGGCTCCTCATGGACTGCGTGATCAAGACAGATTGGATGGCCTATCCAACTTTTCAGTTTGGAAGGTTAAGATCCTGATAGTCTTAGAGGCATATCATCTAAGAGACCATGCAGAACAAGTTCTGGCCACACCGACCGATGCAGATCTCCTAAAGAAGCATAATGAAGATGCTGGGCATGCCAAGCAGCTGATAATGGATGGATTTAAGGACCATATTGTCCCACACATAGCTGAAAAGAAGACAACTAATGAGATGTGGAAGGCCTTAACTTCCCTATATGAGGGAAAGTCTGTCCAAAGGAAGATGTTGTTGGAGACTCAGATGTCGTCATTCATGATGACCAAGGGAGAAGACATGGAACATTTCCTCTTCAGATTGTAGTCAATCAGAGATCAGTTGACTGCAACGGGTGCTAAGGTGGAAGATGAGCTGATGGTCAGAACTGCTCTCAATGCAGTCACAGGTGAGTGGGAAACCTTTGTTCAAAGTATCTTGGGCAGAGTGGACCTCCCAGATTGGGACAGCCTGTGGGCGATTCTACGTCAAGAAGAACCTCGTAGAATCACCAAGAAGCAGTACAACTCTGGATTGAGAAAAGTGAAGAAGGAAGATGAAGAAGATGCAGCCTTGGCATCAAAGAGGCAGCAGGGAAAGAAGAAGAAGGATCTGTCAAAGATCAAGTGCATTTAGTGTGGTGAATTATGACATTTTGCCAGCAATTGTCCTCAGAAGAAAAGGGACAAGGAAGCTTCTTCTTCCTAGGCTGCTGTGGCGGATGATGGGTCTGAAGATAATGTAGCCATGAGCGCTCATGAACCACGAAGGTGGGGTGACATGGATCTGTAAAGCATCTATAGATAGTAGGGCGGGATCCTTGAGCAGCTCATCTCTTGGATCACATGCGAGCTACGACAGTCTTAAGATAGTAGCGGGACAAGTAGAGAAGTGGGTGCATAGATCACAGATGAAGCAGAGGCAGATATGAAGGCTAGAAGGAGTAGCGTAGTGCAGATGTAGCAGCAGCGCAAGGGCTGATGTGACTTCAACAGCACAGAGCAGAGTTGCAACAACGTGGAGGCTTTAGGAGGATAGCGGAACATAGCAGCAGCGTGAGGGATTTCAACACAAGGGGTTGATGTGACTTCAGCAGTGCAAAGGGAGTCTGCTTACGTAGTGCAAAGCAGTTACTGTGCATCATCCTTCAGATGCCAGCACAAATCAGCGGCCTATGGAACTTCAGTGATGAGGATGCAGCCCAACTGACTTGTCTGTCAAAGATTGGACAGGAGATTCAGCTGTTTCTCTCAACAACTGAAGTTGCAGTGCAACAGTTCAACAGTGCCAGTGCTATGAGCAGCACAAATGCAACAAATTGAGAAGGAGCTGTAGTACAAATGTTGCAGTGGTAGTGCCAGCGTCATGGGCAGCAGTACAGAATGGGAGCAACAGTGTAGAGTTGAGTGGCAGCAGGCCAAGCATCAACTGCACAAAACCAATGCACAAAATCTTGTAACGCATGGTGTGATGTATTGCTAGAGCACACTCCTGATGCTAAGAGGGAGTGTTGAGATTTTGTGTATTTGGGGTAGCTTCATTTGTGCTCTAGCTCCCAAATTTTGTGGAGGGATTAGAGTACACTTGATCTACAAGACCCAGAAAGGGATTTAGGAAATTTCATCTGGTTTGGGAGTTGATTAAATAATTAATTATTTTAATGTATTTCCTAAGTCTAAACTTAGGAAACTGAAATAATTAAAGTTAATTAAATTAAGCATGTGATGAAATTGTCTTAAGTCACACGGATCAAGCTTTCTTTTAATCCTAGCCATTGATTCAAGATTTGATCATGGCCATTGGTTTCCGAACGAGAAAAGTATAAAGGAAAGGCTTGGGGTCATTTGTAAAGACGCACAGAGGTAGAGCACTGAAGCTAAGCTGAGATTCTAGGGCGAGTTTGCTAAGGATTCTCAGAAGTGTTTCAACTGCAGAGAGGGAATTTAGACAAAGGGGATGATTTGATCCCAGTGTCTAGAATCAGCAAGAGACAAAGATCAGCTTAGAGAGGTAGTGCAAAGCAGCAGGGAAGCAAGGACAGTATAGTCCCTCCCAGGGTAGCGTGATTTAGCTGGAAGCCCTCAAGGGTTATGTAGAGACCTTAAGGGGCAGCGTAAGGACTGCATCACCCAGTCTGGGGTAACACAACCCTTTCCAGGCCAGCGCTGAGGGACGCAGGGGCTTCAGAGGCTGACGCAGAGGCTTCAAGGGAAGTGATGGGGTTTCTAGGGTCTAATTTTGGCTGAGTTCTGTAAATCCCGTTTGAGGGTGTGGATCAATCATTATTTTGGCTTCAGAACGGCCGGTGAGTTTGGATCAATCATTATTTTGGCTTCAAAATAGCCGGTGAGTTTGGATCAATCATTATTTTGGCTTCAGAACAGCCGGTGGGTTGCAGATATATTTTATCTATGTCGGGTTTTCCAAATCTGGAACCTAGATTTGCTGTATTCAGAAAATTCTTAATAATAAAACCCTCCAGCAGCCAGTAGAACGATTTTCCCGCATTGGGTTTTTCCGGGGACTATTTGTCCAAAAAATCACTGTGTCACTTTGTCTATGTGTGCATGTACTTTTTCTAGATTTGAATTGGTGAAAGTCTGTTATGTGTTTTGCTTCGATATTAATCTAAAATTCTCAGTTAATAACTTAATTAAGTAGGAGAAGCATAACCAAATCTAACAGTAAGATTTCTGCATAAGTGTAACATTCAGAAATTTTCACAATAAGTTTGTTGAATGTGCGAGTATAGATCATGGAAGCAGTCAGTCATCTACAGAGAAATTGAAGAAGGATTGGTCAAAGCAATCATATTCTTTAGAGACTTATGAAGGAAAGAGGGAGAGAATACCTTAAACTCTCACTCACCATAATATCAGAACTTGGATAGCTGAATGGAAAAAAATACTTCAAGGTGACAAAAATTATGATTTCTGGTTTGAAGAAATAGGGAATGTCATACAAAATGACAAAGGTTTAAAAATTAAACTGAAGACAAAAGTGATGCAAGAAGAAAAGGTCACAAGAAGCTTGAAGAAATTTGAAGAAAGAAGAGACATAAGTGAAGTCATTTGGCCTGAAGACAATTCAGATTATGAATTTCTGAAGTGATTACATAAAAAATATAAAAAATTTGAAGGTTCAAATATGGATGATCATTTTCATATGGTCATGAAGAATGTGAAGTCTGTAGTTTTTAATGTTTTGAAGAGCTTGGAGGAAATGTTGATTGATCAATTGCATATGAAACAATGTTTTTAGGAAAATGAGAGTGGAAATGAAGGAGGAAGAGTTTTTACACAGGACACTGCTGAAGAAAAAGAAGGTTGCAACAAAAGTGAAATCGCAGAATTGGAACAAAGATTGTTCATGGAAACAAGAGGAAGTGAAGATCAAAGAATTGCTTGGAATGGTGAGGAAGTTGTTCACGAGGATGAATATTATATTAATGCAAGGATCCGTTGGCAGAATGTAGAGATACAAGGACAAATTTGTACAGTTGAAAGGCAACATACAAAGGAATGGTTTTATGTTTTTATACCAAGCAAACAGTCAAATGGAGTTGAAGATAAAAGGATCTCATTGAAAACAGAGGGTATATGGACAAAAGGAGGTGCAGAAGAGTTATATGTTATAACTTTAGCAAATGAATTGTTGATTAATAGACAAGATGAATTAAAGGAGACATGGCAGACAACAGATGAAATGGTTGGAAGAAGCACAAAACAGAACAATAATGAAGATTACAAGGAGCAGAATTTAATGGAATTGACTTATGAGATGGAGATGTAGATTGGAAGTATGCATTGTTTAGTCCATGTGTTTTTACCCAAAGGAAAATGTCATTTGAAGATTGAAAATAGAAGTTGGGACAGTGATAAAGAATTGACAGCTATTACCCAAGAGTTTGTTAAATGTTGGAAGAGGATAGAGTAGAGTCATAATGTATGTCAGTCAAGGAGAAGGTTGAATATTGGACTATATGTGTTCTAGGAGCAATTGATGAAGACTTCCAGGATGAGAGGGAACAACAACAACAGTGGACAGATGATTCATGATGAAAGATGGAGCAAAATGTTTGCAGGGAAACAAAGTAAGAGTTGGGATCTTGGAAGGTTGCAGACAACAATAGAGCAACAACAAAATGGAAAAGCAAGTGGAAATTGGCAACATAAGATATGGAATCCAGGATGAGTTCAATAGCAGAATCATGATCAGGAGACCATGCAACATTTTATTCCTTGGGAGTTTGATGCAGGAGTAATCTCATTAGAAATTTATTTGGGAAGAGGCCGAAGAGGTCTTTACAAACTTTACTAAAGGGAATGGGTTCCCTTAATTTAATTTTTTTTTGTTATCCTAAGATTGTAATCAAGTTTAGGAAATTTAAATGGAATTGTATGAAGATCTCGTGAGGTATAGAGGTCTAGAATCTATTTTAGGTATGAAGGAGTGATTCTAATGATTTCTCCATGAAATTGTGGATTTGAGAGATCTTAGGAGTTTGGTGAGGAACTTTCATAGGATCTAAACTGGAATTTGTACATAATTCTTCATTTTAAATAGGATACCTTTTGTAAGCAAGAGGGTTGGATTGCGTGAGAGTGAGAGTGAGAGGAATGTAATGATTATTGAGCCATCAAGGGCCAGAGGAAAAAAAAAAAACTTTGTTTTTATTCTAGCAATTTTAATTCAAGAAGGATTGTTTGTAGAGATTACTGTTGTCTCTGTTAAATTTATTTTCTGTTCTCCCTGAATTTGTAAAGATCATGCATAAATTGCTTCTCATCTCAGATAGGGAGGACCCGGTGACTTTGGGGGTGCACCACTAAGTTCAGATGGAAGCTTTGAATATTCAACTAATATGGTTTCGAAAAGGCCATGGTCAATAGAATGTTAATTTTTTATTTGGATGTCGGTCTCATGAGGACAGATGGTTAGACCAAGCACTCCGTTGTCTCAAATATATAACATATGATGTCATTTTGATCATGGAGTGGAATATTAGAAAAATATTGAAGAAAACAGGTGCAAGGTTGTATTTATGGTGCATAGAATACTGAACTTCATGCTTCACTGACAATCACAATCCTCTGTTGGTTGTCGGATCTCATTGTTGGCCTCGTTCAGGATCATCATCAGAAGCAGAGTGTTTATAATTGAAAACACCATCATCAGAAGTCGAGTGTTTATAATTGAAAACGCCTGTGAGTCTTTTACACAGTCACAGTTCTTAATGAGGGAATCGTATGGAGGCCCTTGGAACCCTTAGATCCCTTAAATTTCATCAGTAAAATTGTAGATCGTGTGCCAGAACCCTGGATTCGCTAAAGATTAGGAGGAAGTCTAAAAAAATTGTGAATTGGTCATAACCTGGGTTTTCAGTTTGAGATGCTGCGCATTCGCTGTGCGGGCACTGCACATACCCTGGAGACGTTGCGTATACACCTAAGGCGCTACGCATACAGTTGTTGATGCTACGCTACCTTTACATGCTACGTTTTTATTGCTGCACGCTATGGTTTTGCCTATAGTTTAACCCTCACCTCCGCAACAAACATATGAATCGATCCAAGTTCCAGTAAGTTTAAAAAAACGAAAAGAAGGTAAGGAGTAAGGTATACAAGGTTGTATGTTGCGTATTTGAATTCGTTTCATTTTAATAAACAAATTTGTGCATGAAAATGTAAGTTACAGAAACCAGAGCAATTTTCGACTTGAGTTGTTTTCTAGTTTACTGTTGTGGTTTTCTGAGGAGACAAGTGGTCTAAATACGTAGAGAGGCTCACTGTATAGAGAGTTTTTTTTTTTTTTTGTGACTCAGAGGAGAAGACAACAATATTGATTTGAGACTGATTAACCCTACATCAGTAATGGAGCCTATAAAAGGCTGAGAAGACTTCATTGTAAGAGAGACCTGTAGGTGAGCGGTGAAGGCCCACATGGCCGGATTGGTCATGGTTTTGGCCAATGGTTAATGAAATTTCATTGGATGGGTTTTCCCTGGAGTTGGGGTTTTTCTCGAATAAACATTTGTGTTCATGTTTATGTGTTTTGTTGCTGGCTATATTTAAATATTTCTCTCGGTCATTTTTTATATTCTCCGGTAAATTACCTTCACAAAAGAGCATAATTGAACGGATGATTGCAGAAATGTTAGAGGCTGGTATAATTGAACCTATCAAAGTTCTTTCTCTGCTCTAGTGGTATTGGTGCACAAAAAGGATGGATCATGGCGCATTTGTTCGGATTATAGGAAGCTCAACAAGCTCACTATTAAAGATAAATTTACCATTCCTGTGATCGATGAATTATTGGATGAATTACATGGAGGAATTTATTTTACCAAGTTGGATCTTCGTTTAGGATATCATCAAATTAGAATGAAGAAAGAGATATTTCGAAAACAGCATTTCGAACTCATGAGGGTTATTATGAATTTTTAGTCATGCCGTTTGGCCTTACCAATGCACCTTCTACATTTCAAGGGTTGATGAATTCTATTTTCAAACCCTTCCTTAGAAAATATGTGTTATTACTTTTTGGTGATATACTAATCTACAGCGAGTCTTGGAAGGATCATGTTCAACATGTTGACAGGGTGCTCAAACTTTTGGAGGAGAAACAATTATATGCAAAAATCTCGAAGTGTTTCTTTGGAGTACAAGAGGTGGAATATCTGGGTCTTATTGTATCTCAGGAGGGTGTTAACATATACCCTAACAAAATTAAAGCTATTAAGGAATGGAAAGTCCCCACAACCATAAAGCAGTTGCGAGGATTTCTTGGGTTAACAGGGTATTATCGCAAGTTTGTTAAGAATTATGGGAGAATAGTAGCACCTCTAACAACATTATTGATGAAAGATGCATTTTCATGGACTCCTGAAGCGACTAAGGCCTTTGAACATCTTAAAGAGGCAATGTGCCTAGCATCGGTCTTAGCCACGCCAGACTTCAGAAAAAAAATTATCGTGTAATGTGATGCCTCAGGAAATGGAATTGGTTTTGTTTTATGCAAGAAGGAGGACCTATTAATTTTGAAAGTCGTCCAATCAAAGGAAAGTATTTACAAAAAGTTATTTATGAGAAGAAAATGTTGGCAATAATACATGCACTAAAGAAATGACGACCTTACCTAATGGGAAGACACATCAAGGTAAAAACTGATCATGATAGTCTTAAATATTTTTTGGAACAAAGACTATCTTCAGAAGAGCATAAAAAATGGGTCACACAGATGTTGGGTTATGACTTTGAAATCATCTACACAAAAGGGATGCTAAATGTTGTTGCAGATGCACTCTCAAGAAAGGATGAAGAGGTGGAAGCATTGCTTTGTGCCACTTCTATTATCCAACCAGATTGTATAACCGAAGCAAGGGATGAATGGAAGAATGAGGAAGAAGCGTGGACACTCATTCAAAAGTTGCAGCAAGATTCTAGTACATCTAATACATTTTGTTGGAAAAATGATTCCTTGTGGTACAAAGATCGCTTATATCTTTGTAAGAATTCCCAACTAAAACAAAAGATTCTTTTGGAATTGCACACCTCTCCCTTAAGAGGACACTCAAGATTTTTAAAAACTTACCACAGGGTGAAGAAATATTTTTTTTGGGATTGCCTTAAATCTGATATTCAAAAGTTTGTGGCGGAATGTTTGGTTTGCCAGCAAAATAAAGTTGAGACAATTAAGACCCTGGGTCTTCTACAACCTTTATCCATTCCAAGTCAACGTTGGGACGAGGTTTCAATGGATTTTATCATAGGTTTACCTAAGTCTGAAGGAAAGAGTTTCATCATGATGATAGTTGATAGACTTACCAAGTATGCACACTTTTGTGCATTATCTCATCCATTTAAAGCAAGTACAGTTGCTACTGCATTTATGGAAACAATTCAAAAGCTACATGGAAACCCAAAGATTATTTTAAGCGACAAAGATCCCATTTTTTTGGAAATTTTTGGACGGAATTATTTTCTTGTTTGGGTACTTAACTAGCTGATAGCTCATCTTATCATCCTCAATCCGATGGGCAAACTGAGATAGTGAACAAATGTTTGCAAGCATATCTGCATTGTTTTGGATTTAATAAACAAACACAATGGGTCAAGTGGTTACCTCTTGCTGAATGGTCGTATAACACTTTCTTCCATACTGCAGCAAAAATGACCCCATTTATGGCACTTTATGGATATCATCCACCGTCCATTACATCATCTTTAAGAGAAAATTCTAAGGTTCAAGCAGTGGAAGATCACATCGAGCATCAACAACAAGTTCTCCAACTCTTAAAGGATAACCTAAATTTGGCACAAGATCGAATGAAACAACAGGCAGATCAACATCGCAGCGAGAGAAGTTTTGATGTAGGAGACTAGGTATTTTTACGGCTACAACCATACAAACAAATGTCCCTTAAGCAAGCTAAGAAGGATAATAAATTATCGCCAAAGTACTATGGTCCTTGCAAGGTGTTGCAAAAGATTGGTACCATGGCATACAAATTGGAGCTTGCTGCTTCGTCTCCAGTGCACCTAGTTTTCCATGTTTCATGCTTAAAGAAGGTTATAGGTGACAAACTTCCAGTTCAAACAATATTTCCAGAACTTGATGAGGAAGGAAAAATCATATTGGAACCTGAAGTAGTCATGGAAACTAGAACTCGACATCTACGAAATTGATCAATTTCAGAGTATCTCATCAAGTGGAAGAACTTACCCACTGAAGATTCCACATGTGAGGATGAGAATTTTATACAGAAGCATCCAGAGCTACTCAAGCGTTGAGGACAACACTTTTTTGAAGGAGAGGGGTATGTTAGATCCCTATATTACTAGTGTATGTTGATTTTTGTAGCATTCGGAAATGTTCTAAGTCTCAAACTTTGCAGGGAGGCTTGGACAACAGCGTTCCAAAGAACCCAGAAACAGTTTGTGGAAATTCCACTCGGTTCAAGACTTATTAAAATAATTAATTATTTTAACGGAGACCTTAAGTCCAAACTTAGGAAAATGAAATAATTAAAAGGCATTAATAAGTCAAAGTGTGAATCTTCTAGAAAACTGGGATCAAGTCAAGATTTAATCTTAGCCATTGATTAGTCTTTTAATCTGGGCCGTTGGTTCTCCAACAGGAAGATTATAAAAGAAGGCTCGAGGGTCACTTGGAAGACAAGGCGGGCACACACTCAGTACCCAAAGGAGATCCATTCTGATGTAGAATTCGATCTCAGTGGGAGAGTTGCAGGGCGAGAAGTTGCAGAGGCAGGAGGAGGTCAGGGGTGATCGAGATCAGGGTCGAAGAGCAGCAGTGGATCATTGGAGGCAGCTTGAAGCTGCAACGCAGAGACCCCAACGCAGTCTCCACACAGATTCACATAGTCTAGCGTTGGGACTGTGCAGAGAATCATGCAGATTGACGTAGGGGCTTTTAGGGGCTATTATGGGTGTCAGAAAAATTGTCTGAGTAAGTTGGATATTCAGTCTCAGGTGGTTCAGTGTTTATCTGCCAAATATTTTCCTTGTAAAAATATCATTTGCTGAAGAAATAATAAAACCCTCGTCTGCTGCACCAGTTTTCCCACATTAGGTTTTTCTAGGGACAATTGTCCAAAAATAACTATGTACATGTGATTGATTCTTGTGCTTATGTTCTCTACTATTTATTTCTCTGCATATATAATTGTGAATGTTGCAGTTGTATTTATTTCGATATTTGCCACAAGATTTCTGAATAATAACTTATTGGAATAATAATTAGTAGAAATAAATCTATCATTGCATCTGTTTGTAAAATTTCACATGGTATCAGAGCCAGAGATGAATAACAAAAAGGGGACATCTATCAGTGAATGAAGATCTGCTGTTGCAGCAACAATGCAGAAGGGTTCACGTAGTTCTCTGGGAGGGGGAAGAAGCACGATAGAACAGACAAATCATGATGTATCTCTATTGACATCCAGACTAGAGGAAGACTTTGCTTGTGTATCAAGCACAACGTCCTTAGATGTCCGGTATATTGACAGCAGAGCCTCTGCTCACATGACGGGAGTAAGAGACTGTTTTTCCGACTACCAAGAAGAGTAGATGAATTTCAAGATAACCATGGGTAATAAAGCAAAGTGCACTCCCATTGGGAGAGGTACCGTAGTTTTTCAGACAGAGACAGGGAACAGAATCCAGACCACTAATGTACTGCATGTGTCGGGGTTGGGGATGAATCTACTCTCAGTGTCACAGCTTCAAAACCGAGGATATGACATTTACTTTATTGGCAATAGAGTTTATGTCAAGCACCTCAGTTGGAAGAAGACACAAATCGGGGTAAGAAGCAACAAGCTGTACAAACTGCAGCTTGATTCCCTAATGGCACTAGTTGGCAGTGCAGATGAAACGGATTTGAATGAGCTATGGCACAGAAGAATGGGGCACTTGCATCATGGAGCGTTGAGAACTCTCCAGAAGACTGTCACAAGTGTTCCAGAACTGTGCACCAAATGGGATGATGTCTGCAAGGGGGGTGCGTATTGGGGAAATATGCCAAGGCAGCATATCAGAGAAGCAACAATAGAGCCAAGGGTGTGTTGGACTTAATACACTCAGATATCTGCGGGCCAATGTCCATTAGAGCTCTTAGTGGTGCCGAATATTTTGTCACCTTCATTGATGACCATTCCAAGAAAACCTGGATCTACTTCTTGAAGACCAAGGATGAAGTCTTCAGTCGATTTAAATGGTTTAAATCTCTAGTAGAGAATTTGACAGGGAAGCAGATCAGGGTATTGCGATCAGATAATGGAGGTGAATACATAGATAAAGAATTCACCGGATTTTGCGCAAAGGAAGGCATCAAAAGAGAATGGACAACTCCATACAATCTAGAACAGAATGGAGTGGCAGAAAGGAAGAACCGGACGATTGTTGAAGCAACCAGAGCTATGCTGTATGACCAAGACATGCCCAAATTTCTATGGGTCGAAGCGTGTAATACAACTGTCTACATTTAGAACAGAACTCCTCACACGACACTGGGAAAGATCACTCCAGAAAGTGTCTTCACTAGCAGCAAGCCCGAAGTGAGTCACTTTAGGATCTTCGGCAGTACAGCTTACTGTCATGTACCCATTTGAAAGAGGAAGAAGTTGGAGATGACTGCTGAAAGGGGGTATTTGGTAGGATACAACGAGAATGCAAAGGCTTATCGCATCTACGTTCCTGAGAGTAGGAAAGTAGTGGTGCGAAGAGATGTGAAATTCATGGAGGAGAAAGCCTTTAGAAGATGACAAGAATTGCCTTTTGCAACGCAGTCAGAGGAAGAGCCTCTGGTCCAGCCCCAACAACCAGCAGCAGAAAATTCAGTTGCCTCTCCAAGGCATAGTGATCCAAAAGGATGGGTCTCCTGAGGATTTGCAAGAAGGAGAGCCGGTAAATCCACCCACCACCAGTGGAAGAACGAGCAGGGAACTTCGACAGATTCTAAAGGATGCAGAGGATTTTGTCGGAAATCCCCGGAATGAGAAGAGACAGCATAAGCAGCCTGAGAGGTATCAAGCCTTGGTTGCTCAAGTCGGAGAACCTTCCAGCTTTCGGGAAGCTACTCAGCCCAGGTGTGGGTTGATGCAATGGTGGAAGAGTATAGTTCCATCATAACAAATGATGTCTGGGAAGTGGTACCCAGATCGCAGGAGAGATCTGTTGTAGGGTCCAGGTGGATCTACAAGATCAAGTATGCTGCAGACGACAGCATCGAGAAATTTAAAGCCAGGTTTATGGCTAAGGGGTATGCTCAGAAGGAAGGAATAAACTATGAAGAAACCTTCGCCCCGTTAGCCAGATACACATCTATCAGGTCCGTGATATCCCTTGCTGTGCAGATGGGATGGGAAATTCACCAGATGGATGTCAAGTCGACATTCTTGAATGATGTGATAGAAGAAGTGTATATAGAACAACCAGAGGGCTTTGAGACACATGATCAAAAAACTCATGTGCAGATTGAAGAAAGCATTGTATGGATTGAAGCAAGCTCCCAAAGCCTGGTATGGTCGGATTTACAGCTATCTGCAGAAGATGGGATTCGTCAAGAGTGATGCAGATCCCAATCTGTACTATTTGAGAGTAGGGAGTGAGCCATTGATACTGGTATTGTATGTGGATGACCTGTTCTTGACAGGATCATCAAGGCTCATCACAGATTGCAAGAAGAATTTAACTGAAGAGTTCAACATGAAGGATCTGGGATGGATGCACTATTTTCTAGGGTTGTAAGTTTGGCAACAGAATGGGGAGACCTTCCTTGGTCAAGGAAGATACACTACAGAGATTCTGAAGAGATTTCAGATGGAGGATTGTAGGCCCATGACTACTCCAATGATTACCAACTGGAGGAAAATCGACACATCCAAAGATGATGAAGCTGATCCTACGCTGTACAGACAATTCATAGGGTCATTGATGTATCTGGTAAATACAAGGCTAGACATCTGTTATGTTGTCAATACCCTAAGTCAGTTCATGGTGGAACCAAAGAGGGCACATTAGGCAGCAGGCAAACATGTTCTCAGGTACCTTCGAGGGACAGTCAAGCTTGGATTGAAGTACACCCGTGACAATGATGTCAGGTTGAGTGGTTTTACTGATGCAGATTGGGCTGGAAGTTCAGTTGATTAGAAGAGTACCAGTGGGCACTATTTCAGTCTGGGATCTGGTATGACTTCCTGGTGCAGTAGGAAACAGATGTCCGTGGCACTGAGTTCAGTAGAGGTAGAGTAAATGGTAGCTAGCATAGCTTTGTGCGAAGCCATATGGCTTAGGAAACTGTTAGTAAATCTACTCAAGTAGAAAATGGAAGTGACCAGCATTTTATGTGATAATTAGAGTTGTATAAAGCTCTCTGAGAATCGTGTGTTTCATGATAGGTCGAAACATATTGACATCCGGTTTCACTTCATCAGGGACTGTGTACAACGTGGAGCTGTTTAGTTGCAGTACACTCCAACAGGAGAACAGGTGGCAGACATCCTCACCAAGGCTCTTGGAAAGACAAAGTTTGTCTACTTCAAAGAGAAGATGGGGATGATGAAGAATCCCTTCTAGTAGCAAAATTCAGTATTCAGAGGGAGATGTGGTACAGATGCAGCAAGTGACAGTGGTAGTGGCAGTGTCAAAGGCAGCAGTACAGGGCGCAGCAGCTCAAAGGGTGCTTCAGAATCAGAGCAGCATGTTGCAGGCATATTGTTGGAACCAAAGTTGCAAACATCGCGATTTAATCGCGATGTTTTCAAAAAATCGCAATTTTTTCAACAAAACGATTAAATCGGCGATGTTTTGCACGATTTTTTGAAAAAATCGCTAATTGGGAAAAAATCGCGATTTTTTTGGTAAAAATCGTGGGCCCATCAAACAAGAACCCTATAAGTTCAAAAATCGATTTTTTTTTTGTCATTTTTGTAGCCCTCTCATTTTCCTGACACACCCTGTTGGCAGTTAATGGTAATGTTAAATTCTTAAAGTAAAATAAATTCTAGTTTCTCCATATTAAATCCAATGAGGTCGAAACCACTCGTAAACATCCTGAGTCATTTCATGGTAATGTTAAAAATTTAAGTAAAAGGATGAAAATGAAAAATAAAGGAATATCACTTTTACTTAAAATTTTAACATTACCATGAAATGACTCAGGATGTTTAAGAGTGGTTTCGACCTCATTGGATTTCATATGGAGAAACTAGAATTTTAGATTTCACTCAAAATTCAGCAGATTTAATGGTTTTCAGGGTTTCATGGTTTGGGGATTTGCATTGTTTCCATTTGATTCTATTATGTGTAAGGGTATGAGATTGGCATTTGATCAAGAGTATGAAGTCCTTTAAGAACCTTGATATTGGTGGCATTGATTGTTGAACTTTGTTGATGTTGGTGGTATTGATTGTTGAACTCCCCTACTGTGGCCTTAACAAGAATGTACCCTTCACTCAAAGGAAAACAACTGGTTAGGCATGTTAATCTTTTTCTACCGCATTTTAAGGTTGAGGAGATGAATCCTTCACTCAAACCAAAATCATTGGTTAGGCATGTTAAACTTTTTCAATTTCTATCATGTTATAAGGTTGAGCAATCCAAGTCTGAAGACTTTGAGCTAGATGATGTTTATGTATCTCTTGTTGATGATCCCATTTCTAGTAGCGATGAATCAATGATGAGTCTCATGAGGAGGAGGAGGAGGAGCAACAACAGGAGGAGGAGGTGACACCACCTACCCCTGCTACCGGTAGAGGACGTGGTCTTCCTCCTTTAGCTCCTGGTGCTTCAGGATCTGGAATACAACAGAGTCCATTGCTAGCCCTGCCAGCTTCTTCGTCTAGAGGGAAAGCTGTGTTGGAAATATTGTCATTGATGGCAAAGGAGGCAACAAAGACAAAGACAGGCAAAGAGAGCAGCATAGCAGCAAGATGTAGAGAGGGTCGAGCAGCAGAGACAGGGTCATTTAAAGAAGAGGCAGCAAAAGGAGAATGAAGGAAGCAAGGAGCAACATTAGACAAGAAGAAGAGAAAGAAACAGAGAGACAACAGAAACAACAAAGAAACCAGCAATAGAGCGAGGCAGCAGAGAGGTAGCAGAGGCAGCAAAAAAAAAACTAAGTAAGGAGCAGAGGAAGCAAATGTCGAACAAGATTGAATATGCTGTGCGTTAATTGTAATATCGATCAGTCAGGGGTAAGCGGAATCATATAAGGTAACAGTGGAAGTGGTGTCTATTAATTAAACTATGTTGAGGAATTGCATAGTGAAGGCAATGGAGGCAGCAAAGACAGAGATAGGTCGAGCAGCAGAAGTAGGTAAGGCAAAGGCACAGGGAAGAACCGTTATCGAAAGACAGGAACAGTCGAATACAGAGACACAACTGTTATTGCAAAGACACAGCCGTTATTCCGAGAATCACTACCTAGCCGGGCGTTACATATAACATAAACACAAATTTCGGGAATCGCTACCCACGCTGGAGTATATGTGCAGCGCATCATATAATCAAAGGTCCAAAGCATATTTATGAAGTTATATGGAGCGCATAATACAAAGTTTTATAAGGCGGGACCCGCAATATCGCAACTTCGCAACATTGCGCCATCGCACCATCGCAATATCGCAACTTTGCAACATTGCGCCATCGCACCATCGCAATATCGCAACTTCGCAACATTGCGCCATCGCACTATCGCAACCATCGCATTATCGCAATCATCGCAATATCGCAGTTGGTTGAAACTGCACAACAACTATCGCAAATTAGAAATTTGCGATTGCGATCAATCGCATTTGAAAACGTGTCAGGTGGGCCCGAAAGGAGTTCTATATGTTTTAAAACAGGCTTTATTGTATGCGCCGAGAGTATGTTAAGGTGTATTAAAAGGGCAGATTATATGATTAAATCATCTTATAATTAAGCCAAGAGACAAAGTTGGGTTATATATATATATATATATATATATATATATATATATATTAAAAGGCGCTATCATATATATATATATAGATATATATAACGCTGTTGCGATAAGCCGTATGGTCTGTAGACCCACGGGCCTCAGCTTAAGGGGAGGGCGATTATTAATGTAATACAATTGTGATATATGTATGTTCCGGCCTGCGGAATGTTCCACATCAACAAGACACTTGCTACAAGTCAACAGTCATGTATTTTTCTTAAAGGCACTGATATAAAAGCATTGTTACATATATACAGCAATTACACCACAGTAGAGGACAAAATAGAATACAGAGCAGAAAAGAGTTAAAACACAATCATAGAAAAAGACAAAACACAGTCAAAGAAAAGACAAATGCGCAGCTAGCCAAGAGGGTGAATGAGTGAGCTGGAATTCACTTTGTAATTTGAATGTAAATATTTTAATTGTTTTTTATTGTTTGTGATGCATTGGCAAGTCTCTGAGAGAGAACAAATTCCCACTGTAATGTTAAATTGATACCTACAGTTATATTTTCTGAGTAATCAGATAAAAGGAGTGAGAAGGCAGAAGGCAAAGAGACATGACTTTCCATTTCGAATTCCAAGTAGAATACAAACAGTCATGTGAGGAAATCTATAAATAATATCATCTTGATATGTAAAAAAAAAAAGGGAGAGAGAGAGAGTTAATCAAGAGAAGGCAGAATATAGAAGTGTGAGGCAGAGAAGATTAAGAAAAGCAGAACAGAAGGAGAAGCTACAGAACAGGGCTGATATCTGAAGTAAATCAGCAAACTTTCAGTTTGATAAATTGAGGAAGTTGGAGCTTCCCTATCAAGTTGCAGCTTGATAGCTGTCAGTTGTAGCTGACTGAGGTTGGAGCCTCCTGTAGGTTGGTGCCTGCAGAAAATTGAAGGGAGTTGGTGCTTCCTTGCAAGTTGTAGCTTGCAGAATTGAGGATAGAGCCTCCTATAGGTTGGTGCCCGCAAAAAACAGTGGTGAGAGGAAGTTGGAGCTTGCCTTTGCATCACAACAATAATAAGATGTGGTTTTCTCCCTTTATGGGTTTCCACTTACATCTGCTATCTCTATGTGTCCTTCTTATGTGTTGAGGTGATTATTTCAATCTGCTTAATTTCTTGCTGCTTTCAACTTAAGTATGGTATCACAATAAATTAATATTGGCTGCAAATAAGATTGCTCACATATTAAGCTGTAAATAACTTTGGTGAAAATTTTAAAAGGCGAATGTATGTATTAAACTGATTCACGCCCCCCCCCCCCTCTCAGTTTAATTAAAGATTCAACAAGCTGTTACATTTTCTCGCAAGAGGGGCAGAGGAAATCAATAGTATAGGTTATTTGGTGCATTCATTTGTATATAACATTATGACTCATGATATGAGATACATTATTATATTTTTTGTTGATATTTTGAGGTTGAGTTGAGACTCAAGACTTAGTATTCAAGACATGATTCACTATTATGTGTGATGTAGCACTAGACATGATATTACACGTCTTATATATTAGTTTTTTTTTCATATTTATGTGTCAATGCATTTATTTTATGTTGTGGGTGCTTTAGATATTAAAAAAATTGAAAAAAATGAATATTTTTGTATGTGCCGATTTTTTTCCGATTTTTACCGATTTTTTCCCGATTTTTACGATTTTTTTCCGATTTTTTCCCCTCATCGATTTAATCCCGATCGCAATGTTTGCAACTTTGGTTGGAACACTTTCCTCGCTAAGAGAGAGTGTTGATTTTTGTAGCATTCAGTAGTGTTCTAAGTCTCAAACTTTGCAAGGAGGCTTGGATAGCAACATTCCAAAGAACCCAAAAACAGTTTGTGGAAATTCCACTCAGTTCAAGACTTATTAAATAATTAATTATTTTAATGGAGACCCTAAGTCCAAACTTAGGAAAATGAAATAATTAAAAGGCATTAATAAGTCAGAGTGTGAATCTTCTAGAAAACATGGATCAAGTCAAGTTTTAATCTTAGCCATTGATTAATCTTTTAATCTGGGCCGTTAGTTCTCCAACAGGAAGATTATAAAAGATGGCTTGAGGGTCACTTGGAAAACAAGCCGAGCACACACTCAATACCCGAAGGAGATCCATTCTGATGTAGAATTCGATCTCAGCCGGAGAGTTGCAAGGCGATAAGTTGCAGAAGCAGGAGGAGGTCAAGGGTGATCGAGATCGGGGTCGGAGAGCAGCAGTAGGTCACTGGAGGCAACTTGAAGCTGCAACGCAGAGACCCCATGTAGTCTCCATGCAGATTCACGCAGTCCAGCGCTGGGACTGCGTGGAGAATCACACAGACTGACGTAGGCACTTTCAGGGGCTATTCTGGGTGTCAGAAAAATTGTTTGAGTAAGCTAGATATTCAGTCTCAGGTGGTTCAGTATTTATCTGCCAAATATTTTCTCTGTAAAAATATCATTTGCTGAAGAAATAATAAAACCCTCATCTGCTGCACCGGTTTTCCCACATTGGGTTTTTCCAGGGACAATTGTCCAAAAATAACTGTGTACATGTGATTGATTTTTGTGCTTATGTTCTCTACTGTTTATTTCTTTGCATATATAATTGTGAATATTGCAGTTCTATTTATTTCGATATTTTCCAGAAGATTTCTGAATGATAACTTATTGGAATAATAAGTAGGAGAAATAAATCTATCACTGCCACTGTTTGTAAATTTTCACAGTGTAGTCCCTTATTGTTGTTAGTGTAGCTCCCTTATTGTTATTGTTGTACCCCTATAGCTCCCATATTGTTATTATTGTGCCCCATAAAAAGCCACTATTATTATTGTTGTGCCCTTACATTATTATTGTTAGGTCGACTAGGATTATATTGTGACCCCATGGACTCCTATATATAGAAAGGAGGTTTTGTCATTTGTATCATCCAAGAATTGTTCATTTATGTAATGTAAAAGGGGTTTCCCCCTCGAAGTGGCTGATTTTTAAGGCATTGATCTCTCTTTTCCTCTATTTTGGGAGCTGGTTTCATAACACCCGTCTTGCAGGAAATTTTAATTAATTAAAAAAATTATATAATAACCTAGTCAAATTCTGCAACAGTTTAGATATGACCTAGCTGTGAAAACTTCAATCCAGAAATATACAGTTGTAGTGATAGATTTATTTCTCCTACTTATTACTTTGATAAGTTATTTACAGAATTCTATCAGTAAATTTTGAAATAAATACAACTGCAACATTCACGATTACATATGCAGAGAAAGGAACAGTAAGAAACATAAGCATATGAAACAATCCCATGTACACACTTATTTTTGGACTATTGTCCCAGGAAAAACCCAATGTTTGATAACTGATGCAACAGATGAGGGTTTATATATTATTCTTCAGCAAATGAATTCTTTACAAGGAATACATTGGCAAATACATTTAGAAAACACCTGAGACAAAATTGCCGGAACCTCTCCAAGATTTTCTGACACCCAGAAGACCATCCTTCTCCCTCTACGTCTCTCTACGTGCTTCTTTGCATAGTTCCTACACTAAGCTACATCACTCTGCGTGGGTACACTGCAGTGTCTTTTGTGGCCCTCTGCGTCCCTCTGTCCTTGTACTCAGTCACTGCTGACTCCCACTTCTCCTTCTGCCTCTGCAACTCTCCCTTCGAAATCAAATTCTATTCCTTCAGAATCAATCTCTTTTAGGTTACTGAGTGTGTGCCCGGCTTACTTTCCAAATGACCCTCAAGCCTTATTTTATAATCTTCTCATTGATGAATTAGCGACCTAGATTAGAAGTTAATAAATGGCTAAGATTAAAACCTGACTTAATCTTCGTTCTCTAGAATATTCACACTTCGTCTTATTAATACCCATTAATTATTTAATTTCCCTAAGTTTAGACTTGGGGTATCCATTAAAATAATTAATTATTTTAATAAGACATGAACCGAGTGGACTTTCCACAAACGATGTCTGGGTTCTTTGGAATATTGATGTCCAAGCCTCCTCACAAATTTTGAGACTTGGAACACTTTTTGATGCTACAAAAATCAACACTAGGATGGTAATATACATCGACTCTAGGTATTAGGACAGACCCAAGACCCAATTATCTAGCCACGCTCTAGATTTGGGGTTGTGTGAGTGAAAAAACTCAGCTAGTTATTCATCGCTGGAAAGCAAGAATAATTAGCTATATGGAACAAAACACTCTAGAGCCAACTCACTTGTTAACTGGGTCTCGAGTCGCCTAACCATGTTCCAAATTCATCATGCTAATGACATTTAATACAATTCCCCAACAGGGGTGCGGAATTTGAGAAAGAGAATGTAGATAGAGGAGAGAGAAAGGGGTATAAGCGCCTTGCTAACTTCTAAATTTCTAAAAAAATTGATGAGTGCCTTGCACATTGGGTCTTGGGGTCCACGGATCCTGCTAGGTACAACTTGGCAAGTAACATTTGGCACCACATGGGGATGTGTACTATATCTTTAGGAAAGTATACGAGAACTTGGAATTTGTGATCACGACATTACGCAACAAAGCACATCAGTAGCACTTGCACTAGATATATCAAAATCATCAAAAATCACTTAAGCATAAGAAGAAATATATTGAGAGGAAATGCGTAAGTAAAATGCTGAAATTGAAAAGCAAGAAATGAAAAGTGAGCAAGGTTAGAAATACATTATAAAGTGCCCCTTGGGCATCAGGTGTCATTGGTAAAGAATAGTTTGAGCATTTGCCCATTGGTAGGCAAATCAAGTGGTTCTCCGTCAAGTGTACTAAGGTAAAATGAATTTTATCCAGCGATATCCCTGATGGAGTAGCCATATCATTTGGGCCTTGGAGGAAAGAGCTGGGAATGTGGGCAAGGTGGTATTTGAATTTGTGTATGCTGCCACTACAAGGATTGTGGCAAAATTTGCATTTAATCGCTGATCCCTGAATCTTTTCACAGCAAATCCAAACAAAGTATTTTCCCTTGGCATTTCACAGTTTTGGTTTATTATATTTCTTCTGTTTTGGTTTATCACTATTTAAAGGTATGTGGGAATGAGGGTTTGCTACTGTTTTATCTGGTTAATGCCTGATATGATATGGATAGGGGAGAAACATGCTAACATCCTTGAAACCCTTGAAAATACCAATAGTAGCAAGAAAAAAAACATTTAATATCTCTCTAATAATTCCGAAAAAACAGTATAGAAAACCCTAAACAATTTCTATAAACCCGTAATAACTAACATCAACAAAGAAAGGGGGAAGAACCCTGTAGAGTTACAGGCTTAAAACAATGTTGTAACCAATGATATTAGAACCATAACTGACCAAGGCTTAGAACATGATTGGATTGTGTGAAAATTTCTAAATACTTTAATGCAAAAATCCTACTATAGTATCTTGGTTTACTTCTCCTACTTGTGATTAAAGTATACAAGTTATTTCCAGAAAATATTCAGAAAATACCGAAGTAAACACAACTAACAACCTACACATACAAATATCATTTACTGAATAATATGCTCATTCAAGAAAGTGACACAGATTTTTCGAACAAGTCCCCGGAAAAACCCAATGTGGGAAAACTGGTGCAACAGATATGAGGGTTTATTATTATTAAGTAGAATCTGAGTACAACAAATCTGGGCACCCAATTGGTTAACCTGACAGAGAAAATAATAGATCTGCAACAATACTTGCTGTTTTGAGACCAAAAGCTTAACTAATCCACACCCTCAAATGGGATTTACAAGAGTCAGCTAATTTCTGGCCCTAAAAACCCCAACACTGCCCCTGAAGCCCCAGTGTCAGCCTTGCTAGGCTCTGCGTGCCCCTACGCTGCTCAAAAGGGGACTGCGTAACCCCAGATTGGGTGACGCAGTACTTACGCTGCCTCTGCGTAACCCCGGTGGCCTCCGGAAGCTGCAGCGCCGCCCCTCCTGGGCCTGTGTAGTGACTAAAGCCTCCGCGTTGCGCAACTGCTGTGTAGCTGCTGTTGTTGTTGTTGCTTCTCTGCGTTGTTCCTGATTGCTGATCCTCTGCCTCTTGTTGACTCTTGGCTAAAGGATCGGATCATCCCCTCAACCAATACTACCCCTCACTGCAGGAAAACTCTTCCGGAAATTCTTAGCAAACCCTGCCCTAGAATTCCAGCTCAGTCTCTCAGCTCTGTCTTCGTGTGTGTGTCTCCAACTAACCCTCAATCCTTTCTCTTATACTTTTTCGTTGAGACATCAACGCTCGTGATTTAATCGCTTATCGACGGCTAAGATTAAAAGACTTCTTGATCCGCGTCACTTAGAACATTTCAGCACATGTGTCTAATTAATTCACTTTAATTTTTCTAATTTCCTAAGTTTAGACTTAGGGTCCTCATTAAAAAAAGTTAATTATTTGAATATCTTCAACACCAGATGAAATTTCTCCAAACGCTTTTTGGGTTTTGGAGGTGATGTGTTTCTTAGCCACTCCACAAAGTTTCAGGGCTAGAGCACACCCAATGCTACCCCAATACACAAAATCTCAACACTCCCTCTTAGCACAAAGTGTGCTTTAGCAATACATCCACACCATGTATCGCAAGATCTTGGCATTTGTCTTTGCGCTACTGATGCTTGGCCTGTTGCCCTCCACCCACTGAACTGCTGCACTCTGTACTGCTGCTCATGTCACTGCCACTGACACCGCCACATCTGTAATGCAGCTCCCTCTCAACTTGCTGCATCATGCTGCCCATAGCACTGCCACTGCTAACTGCTGCACTGCGACTCAGTTGCCGAGAAGTAAGCAACTGAAAGACTCCTGCTTAATCGTTGACAAACAAGTCAGGTTGCATCCCATCACTGAAATTGCCTTGGCTGCTGCTTTACGCTGTCCTCCTGAAGCCACTGTGCTGCTACAACTCTGCACTGCGTGAGCACTACCTCTCTGCGCTGCTGAAGTCCCATCAGCCTCTGTGCTGCTACCTCTATGCTGCTGCTGACTGTGCACTGCGCTGCTTCCTCTACGACATCTCAGCACTGCCCTCTACTTCACTGTGAACTCTTGCAACCATCTCCTACTTGTCCCGCTATTGTCTTAAGGCTCCCGTAGCTCGTATGTGATCCAAGAGTAGGGCTGACTCAAGGATCCCGCCAGCTTGATCTGTAGCTGCTCTACAGATCCATGTTACCCCACTTGCGTGGCTCATGAATACTCATGGCTACGTCATCTTCACTCCCATCGTCCTTTGTTGTTGCAGCCTTGGAATCCAAAGCTCCTTTGTCCTTTTTCTTAGGACAAGTGCTGGCGAAGTGTCCAAGTTCGCCACAGTTAAAGCACCAGACCTTGGATAGGTCCCTCTTCTTCTTCCCTTGTTTCCTTCGTTCCTTCGATGCAAGGGCTTCATCATCTTCCTCTTCTTTCTTCACCTTGACCGTTTCGTTACTGTTGCTCTGTCTCTTAGTGATTCTCCTGATCTCCTCTTGGTGGAGGATTGCCCACATGACTGCCCATAATGGTAACGTTGCCTTATCCAATATGCTTTGGACAAACGTTCCCATTCCTCGGTAACTGCATTCAGGGCAGTCCTTACCAAGAGCCCTTCATCTGGAGGAGCACCCATGGCAATTAGTTGATCCCAGATAGTCTGAATACGGAAAATGAAGGGATCTACCTCCTCACCCTTCTGCATTTGGAATAGCCTCATCTGATTCTCTAGAAGCATCTTTCGTTGAACGAAGCTTCCTTGATACATAGCCTCCAAGGCAGTCCACATCTCATTTTTCGTCTTCTTTCCAGCAATGTGTGGCACGACATGATCCTTTACTCCGTCCATAATCAAACGCTTTGCCCGCGCTTGATTTTCATTAAATTTCTTCAGAGGATCAGGATCTGCAGGCTCAGCTAGGACATTCTCTGCATGGTTCTTGATGTCGTACTCATTCAGGACTAATAGGATCTTGGCCCTCCAGATGATGAAGTTGGACACACCGTCCAACCTGTCCTGATCTCTCAACCCATAAGAAGCTATCTTGCTCAAATCTGACGGAAACAATACCCTTCTCCCTCTTTCAGCGACAACACAGAAACGTTGGATCTGGGTTTCTTGGTGACTAGAAACCCTCTAGAAATTGCTCCTTTTGAAAACCAATTTCCCTCTTGAAAATCTTCAGCCAAAACAATCGGACAAGTCTCTCTGATCCTCCTGATTAAATCTCAAATCTGTTTGGCTCAGATCTGCTGAGTGATTTTCTTCATCCCGCTCTTTGTTGACTTAGCTAGGCACTATTCTGCATTGGCAGAATCTCTGCCACATCAACACTGCTGAAGAACTGAAGCACTGCTTTCGGATCTCGGGAAACAAACAAGAAGATTGGACTACGTCCCTCTCGCTGGCCTCTCTGTGAGCAGACTGGCCCAGCGCAGCCTCTACGCTGCTCAAAAGTGGACTGCGTAACCCCAAACTGGGTGACACAATCCTTACGCTGGCTTGGACAGCCTCTACGTAAGCCTGATGGCCTTCTGAAGCTGCAACGCTGCCCCTCTTTGGGCCTGCGTCCTGCTGCTGCTGAGCTGCCCCCTCTCCGGATCTTTGCTGCTTCCGCTGCTACCCTGCAAAAAATATTCTTCAGCTGATTTGCTGGAGATTCAACTTGATCTTTGATCGCTCTGATACATTGTGAAAATTTCTGAATACATTAATGCAGAAATCCTACTATAGTATCTTGGTTTACTTCTCCTACTTGTGAGTAAATTATACAAGTTATTTCCAGAAAATATTAAGAAAATACCGAAGTAAACACAACTAACAGCTTGGACGATAGTCCCCGAAAAAACCCAATGCGGGAAAACTGGTGTAGCAAATATGAGGGTTTATTATTATTAAGTAGAATCCGAGTACATCAAATCTGGGCACTTAAGTGGTCAACCCAACAGAGAAAATAATAGATCTGCAGCAATACCTGCTGTTCTGAGACCAAAATCTTAACTGATCCACACCCTCAAATGGGATTTATAAGACTCAGCTAATTTCTGTCCCTAGAAACCTCAGCGCTGCCCCTGAAGTCCTAGTGTCAGCCCTGCTAGGCTCTACGTGCCCTTGTGATGCTCACAATGGAATTACGTAACCCCAGATTGGGTGACACAGTCCTTACGTTGCCTCTAAAGGCCTCTGCGTAACCCTGGTGGCCTCCTGAAGCTGTAGCGCTGCCCCTCCTGGGCCTGCGTAGCAGCTAAAGCCTCTGCGCTACGGAGCTACTGCCGCTCTTGCTTTTCTGTGCTGTTTCTGATTGCTACTCCTCTGCCCCTTGTGACTCTTGGCTCCGGGATTAGATCATCCCCTCAACCAATACTACCTCTTGCTGCAGAAAACTGTTCCGGAAATTCTTAGCAAACCCTGCCCTAGAATTCCAACTCAGTCTCTCAACTCTGCCTCCGTGTGTGTATCTCGAATTGACCCTCAAGCCTTTCTCTTATACTTTTTCGTTGAGACATCAACGACTGTGATTTAATCTCTTATCGATGGCTAAGATTAAAAGACTGCTTGATCTGCATCACTTAGAACATTTCAGCACGTGTTTAATTAATTCACTTTAATTTTTCTAATTTCCTAAGTTTAGACTTAGGGCCTTCATTAAAAAAATATTTATTTGAATAACTTCAACACCAGATGAAATTTCTTCAAACACTTTCTGGGTTTTGGAGGTGATGTGTTTCTTAGTGCCTCTACAAAGTATCAGAGCACACCCAATGCTTCTCCAATACACAAAATCTCAACAGACTGAAATCAACCAAGGGTTAGATTGAGACCAGAGTATAACCATTCAGAATAATGGGTTGAAGTACCAGTTGACTAAAAATACATAAATATAAGTTTAATTTTTTAAATTGCATTTTGATGATGGACATCAACGGGAATCCAAACAGTAGACATCAAATATATGTAGTTTGCTCATGTATATAGCATGCAAGACCTTTTTTCTGGCTTGATTTTTTCAGTTTTTTGAGCATGATGATGTGTGGGTGGGACACAGTTTTGGGGGCCCATTCCAAATCAGAACAGGCTGAGCCCACTAAACCAGCCAGCCAAATGAACTGACTGCAAGAACCTCCCAGCTTGAGATGGAACTGACGTGGTGATCTGGTTTAGCAATCAGTTCAGCCCCTCGGCAGTGTGAACCACTCTGGACCGTTAAGTTCTGAGAACATTGTTGTCCATTGTCTCTCTTGCTCAACTGTTAATCTCCTAGGAGTTTTTTCTTAGCAACTACTGTTTTCTTGTGTTCGCTTGTCATTTTGTCATTCATCTATTACTAATGCAAAGTCAAATGAAATTGAAGCTGTTGCAATGTCGTTACTATTAAATTTTAATTAGATTTTCTGAGCTGGTGAAGCTGAGGGCACAAACATGACTTCCGTTCATTAGTCATCCCATGTTCTCATTGCTGCTGTTATTATTTAAAATGTATGTCTCAAGGATGGTATTTTGTGGTAGAACTACTGAACCTTTTTATATGGTGCTATAATTAATAAAATAGCGGTCCTATATCTACTACTATCTAAGCAAACCGCTACATTGAAATATAGGTATACATGAGTATGAGGCTTCACTTTGCCCGTGTACCATCAAAGTGCCATTTTGTCAAAGTGCAGCATACAAAGCAGCCCAATCGTGTTCTTCTGGAGTGTATTAAGGACAAGTGGATAACAGAGAATGGATTTGTACCAAGTGGGAATGACAATGGTCCCCAACAAAGCATTTGGGAAAATCCTCTAGACTGCAAAGTTTTGATGACAGGTATTTATCAGTTTCTTCTGTGGAATCAGTAGGATCAATCATACAGGAGGTTATATTCTCATTTTCCCATTCTTGGCCATGTACGATCCATTTGCAGTGTTAATACAGTTCAAACTCTTACTTACAGCTTTGGTGAAATACTTATACTGAAAAACTCAATTAAGATATAAGAAGCATTCAGTTAAAAGAAGGCGGTGTTTCTTATGTTTATTTTGCAGATGAAGAAAAGCAGAATTTGCAAGAAGCTGGTGCTGGGATTGTCGAGGCAAAAATTCTGAAGAATGTAGCTAGAAGAATAGAAGTGCAGCTTGATGCTGAATATAAAAAGCGCAACTGTAAAGAAACCTTCCGGTTTGAACCCAAAATGAAGGAGAAGGGTCTGCTTGATTTGAGAAATAAGCAGCCAGATAAGTCTGTGCCTGTCTCTATTCCTAAGCCCAAAGCTGCATCTTGAGGGAGTTCTTTGTAATGTGGGCAGTGTTTGTTCGTGACATGCTAATTATTGCTTGGAACAAAACTTGTGGTCTCTTTGTGAAATAAAACCAATTTGCCAAATCCTTATTGTCGGAATGTTATATGTAATTTTCCATGTTACTGGAAATGTCTGGGCAGGACCCCTGAAACGCCGTTTTGCTTTTTGGAAGTGGGTCTGATGCCACTTCACTTGGAAACACGGTGGATACATTTCAGGGCAGTTTCTGTTTTTGGAAATGCAGAATCCACAGAAGAAAATGCAAATCCAGCATTTCAGGCTCAGACAATTGCTTTTCTGCACAAAAACTCAAACACTAAATAAAAATGAAAAAAATCCTAAAAGCAACTACACAACCTAATCACCAAGAGTGCATCGATAAGCCTCCTTAATAGTCAAATGTATTGACTATATTCACTTCTTAAGCTGAATTTTTGTTATCTCCAGCAATCCTCCATTCATTTATAACGTGTTGGTTACAGGATAGACTAATCTAATTCAGCGGATTTAGTGCATGTTTAGTGACTTGTAAGTGGATTTATAGCAACCTGGTAAGCATCTTTTCTTTTCTCATTTGACTACCTAGAGAAATCTTTGTATTTCGACACGAGAATGAATGTGGAGGAGATCTCTTCCGTTTCTGTTTGTAACATAATTAGACACGTACGTAGACTATTTTTGTATAGATACACTGAAATGTTTGCGTCAAATCCAATGCCAACTGGAATACTGTGGGCAGCGCATCACCAAGCATGCCTTGCAATTTCTTCCATGGACATCTCAGAGTATCAATGTGCTTGTTTTTCCCGACTTTTTACTACTCCTTCGTCAACTCGAAACACTTTATTAGACCTCGACAGTGTATACTGCAATCGTTTTTTTGACCAATTGTTTTGACTCTATAGATTTTTTTAAGGGAAATTTTCATGTATTTTTTTTTTTTTGGTAAATGAGGTTAATCTATATTAATTCAAAAATAGAAATAATACATATGCTACAGGTTGAGTTGGTAAGCTACGCTTAATCAATTCCAGCATTTGTTGCGCAAATAAGGGGTTGTTTTTTTGAAGTAAACCAGTCTAGAAAGTACATGAAACAAAAAATTACAAAATGTGTTGTCACACCAGTGAAAATATAAATTCTGTGATAATAACAAGCATGACAAAAAACTAGGAAGAATTGAGTTTCTGCACAGTCATTAGTCTTCGGCATCATCATCGCGGTTTGGATCTTCCTCCACTATGGGACAGGGGTACGCCTGCGCGGCAGCTTCCTCTTCAGCGGTGGGTAGATGCGGAGGCTTGGACACTGGTGCGTAGAGGATGGGAGCGACAGGGTACTCGGCATCTAGGACACACATCCAGGTACTTTCTGAGTCCATTATCCAAACATCTGTGTCATCCCCACCATCTTCTTATGCCGGAAGAGAGTCGGTCTTGCGGGCAAGGGGTGATCCTGGTGCGCAATGGTGGACTTCCTTGGTCCACTTCTGCGTCTCTTTGAAAAATGCGAGGGGGCTTCTTCCTCCTGGTCAAGTTCGAGGCTCTAGGGAGCCTCTTTAGCATGACTGCCCGAGGAGGAGCCTTCCACAGATTCCAGGGGATTATCAGGTCCCCGGTGGTAGCGACCAGGGAGCGCACCTTTCTGACCTCCTCTGATGGTTCTTTGTCGCAGCCTAAGTGCCATGGTCAGTTGAAGTGGAGGAGGTGCGAAGCAAGGGGAATGTACGACAAGGAGGGAGGTGCTAAGCAAGGTGCTAGTGGACAAGGAGGTGCGCTGAAGGGGAATGCGTGGCAAGGGGCACGAGATTATGGGAGCACCTAGGCTTATGAAACTGACAAGACAGATGGAGCTGGGGTGAGTCGCGCAGTCAGGGGGGAGCGGAGCCCGGGGAATTCTGCGCAGCACAACACTAGGGGGGAGGTTGCGCGATAGACTAAGCACAGACTAGGGCAGGAACTAAAACAACATATAAACTCGAAGGAACAGACTGTGAGGCTCCTTGTGCAGAAAGGTCCTTCCCTTTAATAGGCATTTGACACATGCGAAGTTGCTGAGTATTATTGTGCCTCACACGCAACTGCGTGCTGTAATGGTTTTCATGAGTAGGCACGTGCGAGGAGTCATGGCCGAGAAAAATGTCAATCTAGGAGATCATTCAAAACGATTGCGGCAGAGAGGTACCCCGTCCAAACGTGTCTTCATTATGCCCTATCTCTGTCATCTCATGCAGATGCAAGAGTGTGGTTCCACGTCGAGTGTGCCTCTTGAGCGTGGGAGAAACAATTATCATGTGTACTTCTGCTATCACCCGCATCCGAGGAATTTCCATGTAGTTTATTAAAGTTCACAGAAAAGTAAATTGAAAATTGAAAATTTTAAATTATAGAATGTTTATAAAAATATAAAAATCTCATTTTACTATTTTATTTTATGAGTGGTTGAATGAGTTGTTATTAATTTGATGTAGTTTCCCAACTCTTTAAAAAAATACTTTCTACAGTGGATAGAGGATATATTAACAATATATTCATATCAATTTGACTGCTAAGTCTACGAATGCATACATACTCTATCCTCCTCTAGTTTTGAACTTGTGACTTCTTAGAAGGAAACATATCCTCTTAATCATTAGGCCCACTCAAGCTATATATGCAAACTATTTTTTGCATTACACACCAAAAGATTTAATCCTTTTAGTGTTTGATAAATCGGTGATTAAGATAGATCTATAGTGGTTTTCTGCCTCCCTGTATAGACCATGTATAATTTTTCATTGTTTAAATTGTATTTTTGAATAATTTATTATTATTAATATTTTATATTAAAAATGGGTTAAGTTACACATTTTCCTCTTATTAAATATTAATTAATATTGATATTCAAACCATTTATTTAAGTTCTATATTGAAATATTTATAATAGAAATATAGTTTTTTATTTTATTTTCTCTACTTTATTTTTATAAAGATTGAAATATTTATAAAAGAAATGGAGGGTTTTTTTTAATTACTTTATTTTGGTAAAGTTATATAAACCACACTGGTTGGTTTGACTATACATGATCATATGTGATTATCATCTAAAGCATTTTCTTACAAATTATGGATCACAAAGCCAAATTCCAAAAAATTATATTATTTAACATAGACATCTAAGTATTTTATTTATTACTCTAAAGTGAAAGTGAAAGTGAAAATGAAATATCAATGAATCAAATCAATATAATGAAAATGCAATTATTAATGTTTTATAATGCTTTTAATTAAAACTAACCAAATATATATAATCATTTATTATAGTTTATAATGTTTTTTATTTAAAATAATTTTTTAAAAGACACAGGAATTGAACAGTCACAAACTTAAACATCTCCTCTTCCTATTGAAAAAAGAAAGTTATTTTAACCTCTAGTAGAAAGAGTTATTTTAAGGTTCATTAGACTAGAAATAACCTATAAAACATAGAAATTATTTCTTTGTCTATTATTTTAAATTGAACCTCTAAACTAAATAACTTTTCGGTTCAATAAGTTAACAATATGTGAATGTACCATGATTCTCATTCTATCTATTATTGTAAATTGAACCTCTCAGCTCAATAACTTTTCGGTTCAAAAAATTAACAATATGAGAACGTGCCATGATTCTCATTCTGTTCGAGGCACTGCATGTATGCATTTCTGTGGTTTCTTCTATAAAGAAATGAACAACTTAATATTTAAATGTTCCACAATTCTTATTGCATTCAATATACTGCGTGTATAAGTATGTGTTGCCTTAACGACACTGCGTCTGTGGGTGTGAACACAATGAATTTTCAGTCTAAGTTTGTGTTGCCGTAACTACATTGCAACTATGGGTGTGAAACACTACGAATTCTCAGTGTTCAATCCACTGCGTGTTTGCGTCTATGGGTGTAAACGCAATATTCACTGTGTTAGCTCAAAAGCATTTAATATCGCTTTCCCTTGAGTAGAGATTGAATTTTGCTTGAAATTTCAAAGGTAATTTTATATTGCTTTCCTTTGCATTGATATGAAACCAGTGCTTTTAACTGCATGGAATTTTGCTTGACATTTCAGTCCATATGAATTCAGATCTCAAAATAAACGCAGGGGAGGAGTAATTTTTATCATCGATTGTAGTTTAGGATTTTGTGAATTTCAGATGTAAATAGGTAGAACTTCTGTGTTTTAAGGGGCTATATAATTAATATTGGTGTTTAGTTTTCCAGTGAGAAATTTAGTTTTTGGGTATTTATTTTTTATTTTTCTGGAAAAGTGGAAACAGAAAAACATTTCTTTTTAAAATGGGAGTTTTTTTAAAGACAGCAGAGAAATTATGCAAGTATTCTGGCAGTTAGTTCTTGTGTTTGTCTAGAAGCTGAGAACGTTTATTGTAAAACTCCACAGAAAAATGGCCAAATACAAAAGCCAGATAAAAAAGCAATCTATTCCTTAAGTTATTTTTAACCTTAAAAATACTTTATTTCTATAATGTAAGATTAGGTGAATTTGAAATATTCCTATTTCCACTGTACTGCGAATATGCAGAACCTTTTTTATTTTAATTTTAGGGCCACGTTACTATGGTTGGTGCTCAGGTACTACTGAATGTTGCAAAACATAAGAATTTATAATTTGTTTTACTATATTCAGTTGTTTTAACCCATGAACCAAACCATGACAACCTTTTTTATTTTGATTTTAGGGCCACGTTACTATGGTTGGTGCTCAGGTACTACTGAATGTTGCAAAACATAAGAGTTTATAATTTGTTTTACTATATTCAGTTGTTTTAACCCATGAACCAAACCATGACAATAAGCTGAAAAAATTACAGCAACAAGCATACCCTTGCAAATGGCGATCTGTTGAACCTGAGCCATTGCCGTTAGCAAGAGCATTGATGAGGTGGGGGACAAAAAATAACATATAAATCCCATATAAACAATTGGCATGAAGACGATGTAATGCATTGCTGCTGGACTGGAGTCACATGCAACGTCTATGCAGAGTTACTAAACTCGATATTTTTTGTTGGAATCTGACTAGTTTCATTTTTAATGATCTTCAACTGCTTACAAACTTTCAAAGTTTCAATGATATTCAACTGCTTACCAACTTTCCATGTTTGAAGACAATTTCATGGGAAAGTTGTTCTTGGACTAGGTCGTTGAAGAAGCCATGGAATCGAAGGAGAAAAAGAAGTTGAGAATTACCATATAAAGAGGCCATCTTAAAACGAAATGCACATATAGGACTAATGCAAGTAGAATCTTGGATGTTCCCTGGGTTAGTTTTGTGGCTTTCTCAAGTTAGGTTGATAGTGCAGTTGTTTATGATGTGCAGTTCATTTTGGCACAAGCTTAGTCACCCATTACCTCAACTTTCTAATCCTCTATTAAATACATTTGACGAAGCTGTGATTTCCTGAGGAAAGATTATTGTATTAGAAAATTACTAGCATTGAAGCACCTCCCCTCTTCTAAGTACTAGGAATGTAATTCAGATTGTTAGTCAATGGGCACGTAGCTTGCCCTCAGTTGAATATTGATAATGCCCATCTGGTAAGTTGCAGGACGATGGTAGGAAATTTACTGAAAGAAAAAAGCTAACTCCTTTGTTATCAGAAAGCATTATTATATTTATAAGTTGTGTTGATATTCTGATTTGTGGGTTTATTTATAATTTTCAAAGAGGCAATCCAAAATCTTAGTTGGAGTGAATAGCTATGTCTGTGGCAGCTGTCAATCTCCACATAGTGGGGTTAACAAAATTACTATAACTTTGTTCAGAATGGAAATGAAATCAATATAGATGTGGCTTGGTTAAATCCCATGCATCAACAACAATAAGTCGAGCAATGTTGCATCATCAATAGAATGAGTAAGAATAAGATAAACGGCATCACAAAAAGTGCATACTCCAATGGGATGCCTTGCTGCATAAGCAATGCATGGAGTGCAAAAGGTGCTTCAATGGAGTCTACTAGGAGACCAACCGTAGGCAAAAGTGACCCGGAAGGGAAAACTTGTCATTATTATTTTTTAACAATGGAATTACAAATAAATGTGTACATTTTAATATTGTTTCAAAATACATTTATTTTAATATAGTTTCAAAATATTTTAATTAAAGTGGATGTACATTCACATGTAACAATTTTGATTTAAATTTGGAATTTCTGTAAATTTAATATTTAAAAATAAATATTTGTTATGTAAAAAGAATATTGTTTTATTTATAATTTATATGGATAAATGTTACACGTGAAACAAATTTGTTTGGAATGTAAAATTAATTTGTTTAATAATTTTTGTTTTTATATGTGTATCAAATATAATTTTTGGTTTTATATGTGAATTAACATGTACTTTAGGGTGATTTAACTATACACTTATATATGCAAATTGGTTATTAAATCTAGAAGAGCACATTTTTTTCCTAATGATTTTGAATTGCAATAAATACATTAAAAAACAACATTATTTCTCTCTATAAATATGTTCTTGCTACTCTATTTTTAGACAAGGTTTCAATTAAGTATATGTATATAGAAGTATAAAATTTATCTAAAACTTCTCATTAAAATGTTTAAGGAAGAGCATCTTTTCTATTAAAAAAAATTTATATAGGTCTTACATTTTTTTTTGGAGAGTTATATATATATATATAAAATATTTAAAAAATAATTGGGAAAAAAATAAGTTGCTTTATATTTTCAAAATAAAAGTTTAGGTAAATTTACATAATTTTTAAATAAAAATATATAGTATTTTTTTTTTTTACAATTTTGCAATACTCTATAGGAAATCCTTAATTCCAACTAGGTTGTTGGATTAGACCTTTCTCATTTCTTAGATTTTACACTATCTTAACATTTCCAATTGTCCGAAAAATGAGTTTCAATTTTCATCCAAATTGTGTAAGGTAAACTTGGCCCAACATTTATATTGTTGTTAAAAAATTAGAGTTTCAATTTTCACCCAAACCAATCTGAACTTAACCCCATTTTAGTTATTATAATTTCTATGGAAGGATGTGTCTATTTCTCCGTATTTTCAAAAGATAGATTTGAATATTGTTAACTTGTACATGCCTAGTACCTACTAGTTAGATATGAATTCCAACTTAATTCTATTCAAACTAGTAACCAAGCTTATTGTCCATTTTATTTTGATTTTTTGAAGTAAATTGAATGTATAAGAGTAAATAATTTATTATTATTATTATTATTATCCCGATGGGGGTGGAGTGTGGCAGGGAGCAGATCTGACCCTCCCGCGTGACAATTGGATGACACATGTGCAATGCCAAAGACAGATGTTGGTGGGATCTCAGAAGGTTTGAGATGGGCGTCATTTGGTTCTTAAACATGTTGGTAGGTTTGCTCTGTTAGTTGTCGTTCCAGGTTATGGGTGATTGCAAAGGTGGTGAGAACAACATCGAATATGCACAGGCTGCCAACCTGTGCATGCTCTGCAGCTTGGTGATCTTTGTGTTTAAGATTTCAGTCGGTTGGCAGGGTTTGGGTCGAAGCTCCATTGAGAAACCAACTCGCAGGGTTTGGGATCCTATAACGAGGGTCTATTGGAATTTGTTTTGCAGTTGGTTAGTTCTAGTGTGGAACGGTGCTTTGATGTGTTGGCTTGTTGTTTGTCGATGAAAGGGAGATTTGGGCTCTGTTGGTGACTCTCTGGTAAGTTATTTTACCTTGGTCCCTAGTTCATAGAGAATTATCGCTGTAAGAAACTTGGGTGTGGGGTGGGTTTTATTTCAATTTTTTCCTCTCTCCTTATAAGTTGTGGAATTATTCAAGGGTTTTCTAGTTGACAATGGTAATTATTGTGTGTATTTTAACCCTAGTCGCTTTGGTGTGGGGGGTTGGTGTTTGGAGCCCTGTGTCATTTCTTTTTGTTTCAGGGGTCTCTGCCCCTTGGCCACTTGGGAAAATGTAGATAAGAGTTGTTGTTGGTTTTTTGGGAGTGAGGTCTCTATGACCCAGGTGGTCGACTAGGTGGTGCTTGGAGGCACTCTTGCTGTTGTACTTGGAAACTGGGTAATAGTACTAGTCTCTTATATTTGGGTAATAAGTCGACCTAGGTCTTGGTGGTATGTGGTATTTGAATCGATGCTTCATAAAAGTGAGCAGGCTCGGTGGGGGCTGGGGCCTCGTGGTCAACCGACGAGCCATGGAGGTCGGGCGGGGGATGTGAAAGGTGATGGGGGTGTGGATGCGATGTTTGAATTTGAGTTAGATCATAACCAGGTCCCTTATCCTAGTTGAGTGGACCTTCCACCATCCATGGACTCTTTGGACTTGCAGATGCGTAATGTCATGACACTTGGAAGATCTGTGGCAACATTGACATGAGGATCACAATGAAATGATAACACTTACAAACAACCTGCAACATAATCAGTTGGAAATCCTTGACCACTTGGCTTCTCTTATGAGTCAAAGGTGCACAAATGATCGACTTGATCAAGTTGAGGGTTAGATTGCTCATCCGGAGTTTCACATTCACGGGGATCCCAGACTTATGGATGCACCTAATGCCTGCTCCTGGTGTTGGGCATGCACCAACACTTCCTCATGATCCTTTATGGTTGTGGGTTGTATTTTCATTCTCTATGTGTTATGGGCTTTGTGGCCATTTTGTTTTTGGTTACTATGTAAATTTTATCAGTTTGCTCTTCGTTTTTGTATTGCTCTCTTGGCCAACAAATCTGGTAGGAGTGAGGTTGGGAGCGTAGTGATATTTCAGACTATCTCATGTAATGTTCTGATGAATTAATAGAAGCTGGTTGACCGACAAAAAATATTATTATTATTTTGTATTAGGAGAATGGCTAAACATATCACCTATTATCAAGGAGGCCTAGGGTCAAGTCAGAGGGACTGCCCCTATACTCCTAAGCCCAACACAAGCACCCAAAAACCATGCAGGCAAGTTAACCAAGTTTCAAACTTGGGCAAGGCCCCTATGGCCCAAGTCCATTTGGAGGAGAAAAATTAAGGCTCGTGGAAGCAATCAAGACCTAGTTCATCATCTTGGACCAAAAAAAGGAGGGTGTTAATAAGTTCAGGATTAATAATCTTTCAACCCTCCATTAGGGCTTGCTCTGTCCACAATTCAGATCATTGAGAAGCTGGACAACTATTGATTAGGACCAACAAGTGTAGAATATTCTTCCAAGCGTCATCCTAAAGCAATTGGCAAACAATTATGGTCATAATACTTAAGCCATGAGGTTGAGAGGTTTGATTTCTCCTTCTAAATTTCAATCCAACGAATGTTTCCTTTGACATAACCAACGAAGATATTCTATGATCAGTTTGGATCCTTGAGACCATATTTTGTGAAGCATGTATGAAGATCGAATTGTGTGGGGATGAATTGTCTAGGGATTAATTCTTTGCTACGAAACAACATGAAATTATATTGGTGTGAACTATCAATGCAAGGTTCGAACTCTGTATTATAGTGAATATATAGCCCTATTTTGGTCACTTACCAACCCGAGTCAATGAAGGAATTTTCAGATCGATATGCTTATGATCCACTTTGCTTACGGTTAAGGGTTGTAATTGGTTTTACTGTCCATATCACCTCAAACGAAGAAACTTGTCATACACACACACGCACACACAAGTCAGCTTAAGTCCCAAACCATATAGAAGCATCATAAACATATTTGTGCATCATTTGCTACAATAAGCAAGGTGTGACAACTACATCTTGAAGCAACCTTTTTACATCATAACATGAATGGTTGCATCATTTCATCATTGAAGTTTGCAAGTACAATAAGGGCCTATGGTATCAATCATATTACAAGCTGTCACATCATGAAAACAATAACAATTTTACAGTAGTATGCTTCAAGTGTTTCAGCAGAGGTTTTATTGTCCTATCACTTGCAGTGAAGAATGCATTTAGACAATCTAGCCAAAGATCAGAAGTAAGGCCAATGGTAAGATAACATCATCATCTTGCAACAGTCATTAAATTGTCCTCAACAATCCTATCACCAGTAAGGATACCATTCTTCATTCATATCACATGTTACAATAGTTTGGCTAGAAGGATAATTGGGTTCATGTCTGGTAGTAAGGCACTTGCAGTAGGGTTTTTGCAGTATTACTATATCAATTGTACTTGATAGTGATTGACTTAATATCATTTGCATAATTCTTGCATGCTTGCCCATACATACATGATTATCTTGATATCTTTACGCTAGGAAGCTAACATATGCAGGTGCTTCATAACTATATTTGAGCAGTTATAAGACGTATGCTAGTAGGTCTCTTTGGGCAGAGCTTGAGGCAGTTGCAAGAAGGTCATAGAGTTTAACTAAGACATCTAGGACTTAGCCATCATTGGAAATCAGTGTCAACAACATATAAATCAGTCCTTGCAACAACATAAGGTCAAAAGCAGCTTGGCACAATTGGTTTTGGGAAATTTCTCCATGAGCTTAATGCATATTCATTCGTGAGCATTGCAATGTTTGTGTCAAGGGTAGTAGTGGTTGCCATATAGTGATAGTGTCAAGGTTGACAACGATAACTACACTGACAATGGAAGCAATAGTAGTAGTGGCAATAGAAGATACAGGAGTAGATGCATATTTGATTGACAAAGATCATTTTGCAGATTCTTTTTTTTTCACAATTTCCTATTGATATCGAGCACATGTAGATTTGGTTTGAAAATTATGAAATGTGGTCTGTCGGCTGATCAAGATGGCAAGGTAGTGCAAGGGAGGAGAGTGAAGTTTCCTTCAAGTCAGATCCCAAGAACACTTCAGGTTGGTAGGGTGGTGCTAGGGCAAGTTGGTGCCTACAAAGGGTGTCGGTGTATCCTTTCAGTCTAAGCCGATAAAACACATCCAGTTTCAAATGCTTTCTTCAAGATCTATCACCACAAAGCTAGGGTGGTAGGGCAACGTAACGAGATAGGTCACAACATGTCGTGGGGGCGGAGCCTACAACAAGTTGTAGCTAGTGAATCACGTCTCTATTCAGTTGTAGTTGATAAACCATAGTAGGTCATAGCCTTGGGGCGGGGGGTGAGGGGCTGGGTGGGTCGGAACCTACATCCAGTTGGTGTTGGTAAAAAAAATCTCCATATTTATATGGAGAAGTCTACGAAGGTGGGGGAATTGCCCGGACGATAAAAACTGGCTGCAATCCGGGTAAAAAAAAATTCAAAAATTTTTGTAGTCGCAGTGTCTGAATCATGTTTTTGATGGTGGAAATGGATTCAACACCATCAAAAACCTCTGGGGCACCCAAAATCTTGAAGTTTGATAGCTACAACCTCGATTTTCAAAAATCTCTACCGAATTTTATTAAAATCTTGTGGAATTTCCATAATTTTCAGAGAAAAAAGCAGGTTGGTTAGACTATGACTGGTTTTTAAGCTTCTGTGGTTTTCGTTTATTGCAAAAATTTCTGGATTATCTAGTGTTAAGAAACAATGGTCGACGTTTCGAATCCCAACGAGGATCCATCTTCAGGACAGAATTTTGAATAAAGAATGAAAGAAGAGCAGAAGGTTAGGATTAATATATTGATAAGGGGGGGAAAATAATCAACAAGACCAACTAATTAATTAATAATTTATTTATTTTTAATTAATAATTTCTTTATAAATTTAATTAATTTAATAGTATTTAATTATTTTAATCTATTCCAAAAGCTTATAAACCTAACTAATATATTCTATTAAAATATAACATAATCTATTCTATTTTTATAATTTTTTTTTAAAATTTAAATTTTAAATAGTTTTAATAAATTTTAGAATTTTAAGTAATTTTAATAAATTTTTAAATAATTTTAATAAATTTCAATAAATTTATTATACTACATTAATAATAAAATGTTATTATAGTGAATTAAAGAGATTAATAAATATTACTAAAATAATAAAATCGAAAGTTCCTAAACCAGTTGAGTAATTATTTTAATTTATCTAATAATATAATTTATTCTTATTTTTATTGTTTTATTTTTTAATTTGTTTTAATAATAATAAATAATAGATTAATTAATTAATATTAACATATATTTATTCAATGAGTAAATAAATGTTAATAAAATAAGTTAAATTATTTATAATAATTATTAATTTTATAATTAAATTTTTATGTTAGTTTTAGATATTGAATTTAATTTTTTTTAATAATAATTATTTCTAAAAAACTATACATGATAATAATAATTCTTAATTAATTAATTTTTGTTAATAAAAATAAAAATCAATTAATAATAATAATTATTAAAAGTAATTAATTTGATTAGCTATGAGTCAAACCCCAATTATTAAAAAAAATTAATTTTTATTTTTTTATTTTTTTTTATTGTAAATAAAATAGGTTTTATAATTTATAATTATTATTAATTTTTAAAACTATAGATACTCATAATAATTCTCAATTAATTAATTCTTATTATAAAAATTAATTAATAAGTAAAATTATTATAAGTAATTGAACTCTACAAATTTATAGGAGGAGAAGCAGACCTGAGATACTATACCTTTGATACTATACTTTTGAAAGAGGATGAACCCTGGGAGCATATTTGTTGAATTAGAGGTCGCCAACTGTCATTGATCTCGAATCTTCCATCTCTTTAACATTAACAAAGATGGAGGATTCGAACTTTTGAAAGAGGATGAACCCTGGGAGCATATTTGTTGAATTAGAGGTCGCCAACTGTCATTGATCTCGAATCTTCCATCTCTTTAACATTAACAAAGATGGAGGATTCGAGATCAATGACGGTTGGTGGCCTCTAATTCGACAAATGTGCTCCCAGAGTTCATCCTCTTTCAAAGGTATAGTATCGAAGGTATAGTATCTCCTTCTCCTCCTATAAATTTGTAGAGTTTAGTTACTTTAATAATTTTCCTTATTAATTAATTTTTATAATAAGAATTAATTAATTGAGAATTATTATTAGTATCTATAGTTTTAAAAATTAATAATAATTATAAATTATAAAACTTATTTCATTTACAATATATATATATATATTTTAAAGATTTTTAATAATTAGGGTTTCATTGATACTTAATAGCTAATCGAATTAGTTACTTTTAATAATTATCATTGATTTTTATTTTTATTAATAAAAAATAATTAATTAAAAATAATTATTGTTATAATTAAAAATAATTATTATTAAAAATAATTAAATTCAATATCTAAGACTATCATAAAAATTTAATTATAAAATTAATAATAATTATAAATAATTTAACTTATTTTATTAACATTTATTTACTCTTTGAATAAATATATGTTAATATTAATTAATTGATCTATTATTTATTATTATTAATTAAAGAATAATAATAATAAAAATAAGAATAAATTATATTATTAGATAAATTAAAATAATTACTCAACTTGTTTAGGAAATTTAGGTTTTATAATTTTAGTAACATTTATTAATTTCTTTAATTCACTATAATAACATTTTATTATTAATGTAATATAATAAATTTATTAAAATTATTTAAAAATTTATTAAAACTATTTAAAATTTAAATTATAAAAAAAAAAATTATAAAAATAGAATAGATTATGTTATATTTTAATAGAATAGATCGAGTTGGTGCTGGTAAAATAAATCTCCATATTTATATGGAGAAGTCTACGAAGGTGGGGAATTGCCTGGATGATAAAAAAATCGTTGGAATTCTGGTAAAAAAAAATTCAAGAAATTTTGTAGTAGTAGTGTTTGAATCATGTTTTTGATGGTCGAAATGGATTCAACACCATCAAAAACCTTTGGGGCACCCAAAATCTTGAAGTTTGATAGCTACAACCTGGATTTTCAAAAATCTCTACCGAATTTTATTAAAATCTTGTGGAATTTCCATAATTTTCAGAGAAAAAAGCAGGCTGGTTAGACTATGACTGGTTTTTAAGCTTTATGGCAGAAATTTCCGGATTATCCACAGTGTTAAGAAACAATGGTCAACATTTCGAATCCCAACGAGGATCCATCTTTAGGACAGGATTTTGAATGAAGAATGAAAGAAGAGCAGAAAGTCAGGGTTAATATATTGCTAAGGGGAGAAAAATAACCAACAATACCAACTAATTAATTAATAATTTATTTATTTTTAATTAATAATTTCTTTATAAATTTAATTAATTTAATAATTTTATTCTATTTTAATCTATTCTAAAAGCTTATATACCTAACTAATGAATTCTATTAAAATATAACATAATCTATTCTATTCTGTAATAGTTTTAGTAAATTTTAAATTTTTAAATAATTTAATAAATTTATTATACTATATTAATAATAAAATGTTATTATAGTGAATTAAAGAGATTATTAAAATTATAAAACCTAAAGTTCCCAAACAAAGTTGAGTAATTATTTTAATTTATCTAATAATATAATTTATTCTTATTATTTTTTTTAGTAATAATAAATAATAGATCAATTAATTAATATTAACATATATTTATTCAAAGAGTAAATAAATGTTAATAAAATAAGTTAAATTATTTATAATTATTATTAATTTTATAATTAAATTTTTATTTTAATCTTAGAAACTATAGATACTAATAATAATTCTTAATTAATTACTTTTATTAATAAAAATAAAATTCAATTAATAATAATAATTATTAAAAGTAACTAATTTGGTTAGCTATGAATCAAACCCTAATTATTAAAAATCTTTAATTTTTAATTTTATTTAATTTTATTTTTATTTTTAAATAAAATAAGTTTTATAATTTATAGTTATTATTAATTTTCAAAACTATAGATACTAATAATAATTTTCAATTAATTAATTCTTATTATAAAAATTAATTAATAAGGAACATTATTAAAAGTAATTGAACTTAGAGATGAAGGATTCGAGATCAGTGACAGTTGGTGGCCTCTAATTCGACAAATGTGCTCTCAGGGTTCATCCTCTATCAAAAGTATAGTATCTCAGGTTTGCTTCTCCTCCTATAAATTTGTAGGGTTCAATTACTTTTAATAATTTTCCTTATTAATTAATTTTTATAATAAAAATTAATTAATTGAGAATTATTATTAGTATCTATAGTTTTAAAAATTAATAATAACTATAAATTATAAAACTTATTTTATTTACAATAATAATAATAAAATATTTTTTTTAAAGATTTTTAATAATTAGGGTTTCATTGATACTTAATAGCTAATCGAATTAGTTACTTTTAATAATTATCATTATTAATTAATTTTTATTTTTATTAATACAAATTAATTAATTAAGAATAATTATTGTTATAATTAAAAAATAATTATTATTAAAATTAATTAAATTCAATATCTAAGACTAAGATAAAAATTTAATTATAAAATTAATAATAATTATAAATAATTTAACTTATTTTAATAACATTTATTTACTCTTTGAATAAATATATGTTAATATTAATTAATTGATTTATTATTTATTATTATTAATTAAAAATAATAATAATAATAATAAAAATAAAAATAAATTATATTATTTGATAAATTAAAATAATTACTTAACTGTTTTAGGAACTTTAGGTTTTAGAATTTTAGTAACATTTATTAATCTCTTTAATTCACTATAACAACATTTTATTATTAATGTAATATAATAAATTTATTAAAATTATTTAAAAATATATATATAATATATATATAGAATAGATTGTGTTATATTTTAATAGAATAGATTAGTTAGGTTTATAAGATTTTAGAATAGATTAAAATAGAATAAAATTATTAAATACTATTAAATTAATTAAATTTATAAAGAAATTATTAATTAAAAATAAATAAATTATTAATTTTTCTCCTCTTATCAATATATTAACCCTGATCTTCTGCTCTTCTTTCATTCTTCATTCAAAATCTTGTCCTGAAGATGGATCCCCGTTGGGATCCGAAACGTCAACTATTGTTTCTTAACAATGTGGATAATCCAGAAATTTCTGCAATAGACTATGACTATTTATATTCAGGGAGTTTGAGGCTTCTTTGTGCAATTGCACTAAATGTATGTATTGAAGTAAATATTGTTAGTTTTTGTAGCATCGAATGTGTTCTAGTCACGAAACTTAGTGGCGAGGCTAGTTGTAGTATACCTAGGCAGGATAATAAGTGGTACAAAGGGAGGTACCCAAGGGAATAATGTAATGTAAGGATGATAAATTGGTTAACTCACATTATTCATGGGACCACAAGTAGTTAGGGAATAAAGCGATAAGTCCATTGTATTAGATGTATGGTAATTAGAGACCCATGGTAATTACCCATGGTATTATATGTATGAAGCCTATATAGAGGCTAGAGACTTTCCATTGAGAGATGTCAAGTATTATTGTATTGGCAAGCATATGGCTTGTGGAGTGATCTCCTTCTTTAAGTAGTAATTGTATGGTGTTACCCTACCTTGAGGGTTTTGATATTAATAAAGAAGCATTTCCATTTTATATTATTTATCGATCTTGTTATTTCTTGGGAATATTTTGCATTGTTATATAATTGCAGGCAAGATCTAGTACAAGTGGTATCAGAGCACTTTCTTAGGCAAAGAGGGGAGGTTTTTTTTTGTAAGAATTTTTTGGGCGGCGAGTTTGTAGATCAAATCTGAAAAGTTTGGTGCAAAATATTCAAAAACAAATAGAAAATCTGAATTCCTTGCGAAAAAATGCCGAATTTCAAAAAATAAAGCAATCGAATAGGAGTCAGGATGAGGGAGATATCATTGATTTAAAATCAGTCGTGTTGCAAAAAAGTTTATGATGACTTATGTTGCATGGGTTCAAAAGGGTTCGCGAACCCAGGGGTGGGGTTTTTGAACCCATCTCGGGTTCTCGTCCCCAAGAACCTGATTCAGGTACGGGTTCTTCTGAAACAAACCCATAAGAACCGGGTTTTTTTACCAAGAACTAGGTTCTTCGTTAAACGAATTTGGGTGTGTTTGTCGTTTAGGGTACTTGGAACCCCAAAATTGAGTTCTTTAGGGTTCTTTATTGAACGATTTTTGAAATAAAAATGTAAGTGAAAAAATTTTGTGGAAGTCAAAAGGTGGATACATAACCCATAAAACCTAAAATCGCTTAACACTTCGACAATGACATTCTGTTTGAGACAACAACCATTTAGTTTGACTATTGAGATGACGAACATTCTCTAATGTGTTTGGGAGCATTCGTTGGTGTGTGTGGAGGTGACTAGAGGTTCCCACAGAGATGCAATCCATGTTTGAAGATTCACAGGTAGCTCTTGAAGATTCAGCGTGCGACATGAATTAATTCTAATTTCTATGTGTTCAAACGTCATTGTTTGCATAACAAAATTAGTAAATTAAAATTTAATTCTAAATAGTAAATCAACCCATGATGTCAAAAATGGGAAAGCTTCCTTATGACGAGTATTAGAATCTTGAAGTAACTACAATAAATTCTACTGCCATATACTATGATTCCAAACTCTTGTTTTTTTACTGTAATCTCCACATTCTCTCATGGCCAACCAACATCACTTGCTTTTCTAACCACTCTTTTAACTATGTTTTTTTTTTTACATTTTTTTCCAAGAATGTGACTTCTGACCTTCTCTTTCCCTACCAGAGTTTCGGGTGAAATTGGCTGGGGGCCAGATTTACAAGTATGTGTAAACTCCAATTTGCACTTGATATCAAACTAGAAATTTTGAAATTTCAATGTGAATGTTCAATGATGTGCATGTTTAAATCTTTAAAGTTTAAACCATAAATATTTTAGTTTTCATGTTTAAAGTTGGAAAATATATACACGGACCCACACACCTTGTTTCAAAAAATGACGCACATGTCCTCGTCCCCACGTTTCTTGGCAACATAGCTGACGATAGTTTGTGGACGACAGATCTCCTGTCATTTTTTGCCGTTTTTGTGCAAAATTTCAGAAAACTTATTGTATATCTAAGCTCCTCTTGAAAAATCACCCAATTAAAAAAAATCGTTCGAATCAGAGTTTGGATGAGGGAGATATCGTTGATTTAAGATCAACTCTCTCTTTTATTATTATTATTATTTTTAGAAAATTTTGTGACGACAGAAAAATTGCAGCACAAATATCAGTTTCCGAAGTGCCTAGATCGAGATTTCTATTATATGGGAAGATGCAGAATGATCATTCCATTTTTGAAAATAGGCTATAATAAGGATTATGAGCCATATTGACCAAGTTGTGGCCATTTTAAATTCAACACATAAAGTAGGTAATTTTTTTTCAAAACCCTCATTCTGCTTCATGGCTTCTACTGAGATGATTTTTATAGGATATGATGATGGTCCCACTATTGAAAAATTTATACAAACTTGCAAGTCTCAATGCATACTACTTTGGAGCGTCTACATAGTGTATTATTTGGAAGATGATGTTGTTATATGGTGGAAGTCACTTGACAATAATTTTTTTAGAAGCTATGTCCTCCTAAAGAAGTTGAAAAACTCTTTTTGGACAAATGGTCTTATACTGGAAAGAAGGAAAATAAGAAAAATAAAGGGCTATTTTCTGCTAGTATCTCCTTATTACAGGTTCATGGATGTATTCAGAAGGAGAAGATCATTATGTCTATCAATCCTAGTTGCAAACATAATTTTATCAATGTTAGTGTGGCAAAAAAATTACAAGTTCCAACAAAACATATGGAAAAAACACAAGTTGATAATGAGGATGTTCAAATTTATAAAGATTTGAAGATTTCTATGGATAAGTATGTGCTGCATTCTTAATTTTATACTTCATATATGGATAATGTGGATGTTGTTTTGGGATACCCTTGGATGGAATTTGTGGGTACTCTCATTATTAATGTGCAAAAGAAATTCAGGATGCTCTGGTATAGAAAGAAGAAAATTACATTGCAGGATATTTCCATTAGGAACCAAGCAGGGATTGTGGAGGCAGAAGCACAAAGCTCTAACGAGACTGACACATTAGATGATGAGTCTGTGACGGTAGAAAACCAAACACAAACATCAAAGAAAGTACTAGAAAAATCACAAGACACCAATCAAACACCAATAATGGATGAATGAACGAAAGATATTCCATTAGTTAAAGCTTCAACATATTCACCTGCATCACCCCAACAAAACAACAACCAACAAGGTGGCAACAAATTAGCAACAAGGACAACAACCCTTGGACGATACATAGAGAGGTGCGAGAATACACCCATAACACATCAACACAGAGGAACTGCCAGAACCAACTTCCATCTCAAGTGAGCGAGGCATCAACTAGATTGAGTGCTCACCTTTCTTAGGGATGGCTAGAAGCACATGCATGGTACTAGTGGACTACTCTCTTGAGTATATATTATTATTTGTGTTCTTCTCATGTTTCAGGGACGAAACATGTTTAAGGGGGGTGGAATGTAGTATACCTAGTGGGGATAATAAAAGGTACAAAGGAAGCTACCCAAGGCAATAATGTAATGTAAGGATGATAAATAAATTGACTATAATTAATAAATAAAGTGGTTAACCCTCATTATGCATGAGACCACAAATAGTTAGAGAATAAAGTGATAAGCCCATTGCATTGGATGTATGGTAATTAGAGACCCATGGTAATTACCCATGGGATTTCATGTATGAAGCCTATATAGAGGCTAGAGACTCTCCATTGAGAGATGTGTAGTATTATTGTATTGACAAGCATATGGCTTGTGGAGTGATCTCCTTCCTTAAGGAGTAATTGTATGGTGTTACCCTACCTCAACGGTTTTGATATTAATAAAGAAACATTTCCATTTTATATTTCTGATCAATCTTGTTATTTCTTGGGAATATTTTGTATTGTTATATAATTGCAGGCCAAATCTGTTACATACCATGTTGACTTTTCATAAGGTCTTCTATACTGAAAATTACTTCTAATTATTTAGTTCTTTTTCACATTCTTATCCATTATTCCATCATTAAGCATTTACACGTAAGACATCAACAATATAACATTTATGATAGTAGGTTCATGAAGAGAACCAATCAAAGAACACAAGAGTTTACCCTAGGAAATCCCACATAGGGGAAAGTCCCAACAACCTTTTCCTTAGAGCAATTCCTTAGTTCAACAAAGATACATATGACCAAATAACCAACAATATAGTGAAGTCAAACCTAGTCAAGCTTCCCTCTAGTCAAGTCAATAATCTGCTCCACAAGCTCGTCCTTGATTTGCCTAAATCAGAATTTTGGCCGGCCCAAAATTTTTACCTTCTACCCAATATATGGCCACATGTGCAAATGGAAAAAAGAGAGATTTCACATGTGTGAAGTCAAATCAAGTGAGAGGAAGAGATGTAGATGAAATTGTTCTTCTTATAGTCCTCTCCGTCATTCTTGAACTTTGTTCAGATGCCCAAAATATATATCTTCTCATGAGAGATTAAATGGTGCTTGGGAAAGGAGGTCGATTGATTTATTTATAGTCTTCTTGGTTGGGCGAATGGGTGTCATTTTGGCTAGGCCGATTTGACTGCTTTTGGAGCCAAAAAATATATATATTTTTTCTCTTTTCGAAAGGAAATGAAGAACACGCCTTAATATTTCTTTTTGATAATAGCATGAAGAACATACTTTACAAATACATCGATGACTAAATTAATAATTATGAAGACCGACCATAACTACAAAAATTCAACAATGGCAGCATACGAAACATCATGGGAGCAAGGGGGGACTTATTGGGGACAAAACCAACACTAATATTGGCCTATTTGAAGTTGATCTAGAAAGTAAAAGAGTGTTTTCAAAGGAGACTGGTTTACCTTACTCAACACCACTAGGGAGGGAAGCTTTTATTGTTGCCAAGGAGACCAACTCTTTTATTAGAGTAAGTGCCATGTTGCATGATAAAGTGTTTTGAACAACCTAACTATTAACATAACCTAAAGAGAGCATTCATTTGATTTGATATGGTTTTGAAATATGGGTCTTGAATGTTGAAGCTACTAATGTAGTAGAACAAAAATTCTTATAATTAAAGAAATGGTTTATTATGCATGTTATAATGGTTGCTTTGTTGAAGAAGTGGAGGGTAAGAGTGTTAATAAGCTCACGCCCACTCCAGTGGCTTCAAACCATTCCTAGGGGCAATGATTCCTATTGAAGTTGGAATTGCAACTATGGGTTGGGAGTCACAACATTGAAGGCCTTGTGAAATTTGAGGTTCAAATAGGTGTCTGCATATCTTCATGGTTTCATATAAAAAACAAGTTCTTTGATCTCTCCTTTGATGAGATCTCACAGGACCTTGGATCTCAACTTTGAGGGTAAAAGCCTTTTGAAGTTTGAAATGGCAAGAAATCTAGAGTGAAATCATGGTGGTAGTGATTGTTTTGTAACAACTCAAGGGGATTTGGTTTAGTGAGAAACAAAACACGAGAGGATTGTTTTAATTATGGACATATGTTGGACTCATTTTTAAAGGCATAATGTTCACATACCACCATGGGGAAAATTGGAAGCCTTCATGATGGAAAGATTTGAAAACTAACTACTATTGCACAAAACTTTTAAAAAACCTACACTAACAATGCCAACCAATTCTATTCTTCTATCTCTAGAGGGGTGACAAAGACATTAATACAATCATTATTCCATAGGCAACTCCACTTCCATGGTCTCATTGTAAGGGGACACATGAATCATATTCTTCAAATATAAAAGGTACTTAATTCCCATGGCTCCAACAATTGTGAGAAAGCAATAGTTAGTGATAACCCTAGTCAAATGCAAATTGCAGAAAGCAAAGGGAAAAATACAAAAGTGAAAAAAAGAGAAAAATACAAAAGTGAAAAACATCTTCTAAGAGAGAATTTTTTTGGATTAAAAGACTTTCTTTTAAATATAAAAGTTTTTTTTTTTTTCATGGTGGTTCATGAATCCATGAGCCCGCACACATGAACCCAGTTACATCCACGGTTTGAAAATCTCGATATACCTTCTCGAGGGGATCTATTGGCAGCCATACATCCGAGGCCTAACCCCATGGGCGTCAAGGAGATTTGATCCTGTGACCTCCCAACTAGCAAAATACTTAATAGCGAAGACTCAACCGATTGAGCTAACCCTTGAGGCTATTAATATATTAAACTTAAATAACTTATGTTTGCACATAAAACTATAAACAAACACAAAGCTATAAACTTCTTCTTTATATAATGTTTCATTAATGAAACTTTACTATTGACTGGGTCAATACTAGAATATTGTCATATTTATATTATTTGTATTATTAAAAATATAACAATATGTAATAAAATAAATATTTTATTTACATTTACCTCATTAATTTGATGTATAAAACACATTAAATTTATTTAAAAAATAAACATCTTTCTTTTCACAAGCACAAAAAGCGCCTACCCACAATTTAATAATTTTAGCATCTTGGATGTCTCCGAACATTCCCAAAAAGTAATCAATTTACATTACCAAATTATAATTTAACCTTTGGGATGACAACGTACCGTCCCACGTATAATCACTTTACATTACCATATATAATTACAGGTCGCTATGGACAGCTCGGAGCATACCGGGCTTTATTCTTCCAGATTCTTCGGAGTGCTGTATTCACTTAAACGTCAATGCCTATAAATACCATTCACATCAATTCTCCTTTACAACTGTGCCTTTTTAAATTTCTCTTTTCTCTGTTTTTATGGTGCTGTAAATAACGTTACCTACGCATTTAGGGTTTCTTACGGTTCGGTTCCACTGCCATTTCGACGAAATATTTTTTTCCTCGGAAGAAATGTCAGGGCTTCATAGATCCGTTAGTGTACCTTCTCGAAACGCCCTTCCCCCAAAGGAACTTCTGGACGACTTGTGCAGGTAGGTTTTATCAGTTCTAGTTAACTTTTAATTTTTAGCTTCAACGTTTGTTCACTTATGTTTTTCAATAGCTTTACAACAGGCTCTACTAAATTTCATCAAAAGACTGACAGCAAAGCAATCTGGCATTATTAAATTAGGATGGATTCTCAGAGCTGTTTACGTGCAACTAAATTTCAGTAATATTGTAAAAAAATGGCCAAATATCAGATAATTACAGAAGAGTATTGAATAATAAGCTTATATTCAGTTTTTGCCTAAAAGATTGCAGAATTAGCTCTTGAAATTCGGTATTTCCGTTGCTGATTACAAATTACTAGCCTAAATTTCAATATTTTCTGAAAATTGAGAATTGTAATATAATTTTGAGTGTTTTGACACGGTACTGGATTCTGAGCGTAAATTCGAGGAATTCAGTGTAGTGTGGGAGAATAGTGACCTTCAGTCAGTAATTTATTAATATTACAGCGATACAGAGGAGATTCTCAGAGCTGCGTATGTTAATCTAAATTTCAGTGATATTATGAAATATATCAGAGTCATATCTTAAATCTCAGAAATTCTATTAAATATTTTAGAATTATAACTTTAAATCGTGTGGTGTCCTAAAGTATTGCAGAATTATGGCCTAGAATTCAGAATTTACCTTGGCGTTCACCAAATTATAGCCCAGATTTTAGAAATTTCACAAAAGCTGGGAAAGATTATTTAAATATGAGTGGTTTGAAACGAGACTATGAAATATGAACTAAAATCACCAAATTATAGCCCAGATTTTAGAAATTTCAGAAAAGCTGGGAAATATTACTTAAATATGAGTGGTTTGAAACGAGATTATGAAATATGAACTAAAATTTCAGTAATTTCATCAAACGTTGGAGAATAATCACCTTAAAATCAGTAATTTATACTATTACAGAAACTTTAAATTTAACGTTGGAGAATAATCACCTTAATTGTCAGTAATATTATATAATATTAGATAGTTGTAGTACGGATTTCAGTAATTGTATGAAAACTAGCTGAATACTGAGCTATAAACTTAAATACAGTAATTTTCTGAAAGATTGTGGAACTGTCGTCTAACACTCATTATTTCTATAGAACATCACGGAGTTATACTCGTGGCCTGGATCAGTATTTTCAGAAATATGAGAATTGTAACCTGGAGTTGAGTGTTTTAATATGAGACTATCGACTTTGAACCTAAATTTCAGTAATTTCATAATGTTGGAGAATAATTAACTAAAGGTTAACAGTCAGTAATACGTAAATATAAGAAATTAACGTATAGTCTAAATCTCTGTAGATTCCATAGTATATGGTGCAAATTTTGGTATTTTGAGAAATAATAAAACAATCATACTCTAAATTTCATGGACTGCTCATTGGATTGCTGAAATGTAACCTGATTTCTTTTTGTTTGTTATAAAATGCTTATCAATTCTATGACAATACAAATTATAATACATGCGTTCAATATAAAATATGGAACATAATACCAGTAGTTATATGTCCTAATCAACTGATCAAAATGGCTGCCATGTAGGGCTGAAAATTAAATGTTCACCTTGAAATCGACAGAAGCAAATAAACCAAAGATCTAAAACTAAAAGGTCCATCTTAATCTTGGATCTATCAAGCATAGGTCTAAAACTAAAAGGTCCATCTTAATCTTGGATCTATCAAGCATCGAGAGTGATAAAAAAGAAATTGAGATTCAAATTTCTCAGGGTTTAAAAGATCTCCAATTAAGATGGATCTACTTTAGTGTCTTTATACACACACACACACACATATATATGTTGTGTCTTTGTATATCTATCTATCTATCTATACACACACACATACATATGTATGCTAATCCCTACTATTCGTTTTCTTAATTTTCTTTGTCTTATAGATTTTTTAATAATATCGGATTTAAAAGCATGAACATTCATCCATATTGGATTGCGATTTTTAAATTTTATATTGTGTTGACTTATGCTTCTGTGACAATTGGCCTACATGGCTTGTGCTTACCTTTGAGTAGCATTAATATCCCTTCACTCAGTCCATAGTTTCACAACAAATTCTCTAGTCGACTTTGTGAATGCCCTTCACTTCATTGTGATTAACCCATAGAAAGCTGTAGTTGTCTTTGTGAGCACACTTCTTCCCAATGTGATTATCTGATAAGAAGCTTCTATGCAATTTTTCTAATTGTTGATTGGCTTCAATTGGTAGGACCAATAAGAAGAATAGTGCACTACACATGGGTGGTGTGAAAATTCCCTAAAATTGGAATCCTATTGCAGCAACTCGTATTAATTCTTCTAACCGATAAATTAATTATTCAGTTTATTGCTATGGCAACATTGAATTAAATACACTGCAACATTCACTAAATAAACTGCGGAAAAATACAAGTGCGGAAATAGAACTGAACAAGAAGAAATCATAGACACATCTAACACCGTTATTTTTGGACTAATGTCCCCTGAAAAACTCGGTGTGGGAAAACTGGTGCAACAGATGAGGGTTTATATATTATGCAATAATTTTCTGAATACAATCTGGGATGCCTTTTTGGCTATCCCTGTAGAGAATATGACTGTCAAAGAGTTAGTGAGAAAAACCCTCACACTGACACTGGAAGCCAATTGGCCAAAACCTCAGATGGCAAGCCCTCAACTGCCTATGCGCAGTCACTTCGTCACTCTACGTGGGGATCGTGTGGATTCTGCGTTTTGGCTCTTCTGTTGGCTGGATTTGACCCTCTGGCCCCTTCCGGTCTCACACCCCAGCTTTCCGACATTGGATCTCACTGATCCTCAGCTGAAACTCGAACCTCCTGGGCTACTCCGCTACCACTGCTGGCTCAACACAATCACTGCTTAGCTTCTACGTTGCCTCTGTTGGTACTGTTCTCTGTATTCTTTGCTATGTATTCTCTGGCTCAGGAAAATCTCCAACTGGAATTACTGCCCCTCTCTGCGAGAATCCTCTCGATCGATCTTCTCCTTAGCACTGCTCACTAAAGAATTTCGATCTCTGGATTCTTTCTCCGTCTCAGTGTGTTTTTCCAAATGATCCTCTAGTCTTCTTATAGTCTTCTCGTTTGCCAATCAATTGTTGAAACAGATAAAAAAGGCAAAGACTTCAACAAACGAGATTAGATCTCCAATAAACGGCTAAGATTACTTTTTGACTTGATCTGCTTTGTCTAGAAGTTACACCCACAGTTTAGATTAATACCCATTAATTGTTTTAATTTCCTAACTTTAGACTTAGGGTCTCATTAAAAATAATTTATTTATTAAATAAAACTGTCTCTGGGCAGAATCTCCCCAAACTATTTCTGTGTTATCTGGAATACATGTGTCTAAGCCTCTCCACAAAGTTTGAGACTTAGAGCACATCCGATGCTACCCCAAATCAACACTCCCTCTTAGTGAGGAATGTGCTCTAGCAATTATGCCTTGTTGCACACTGCTTTGACTCTGAAGCATCTTCCTCTGCGTTTTTGATGTTTGACAAGCTATCCACCAACTACTGCGCTGATGCTGCAATTGTACTGCTGGTGACCCTACCGTTGAGATTTTGTGGTGTTGCGGTAGCTTCGGATGTGCTCTAGCTCGCAAACTTTGTGGAGGGATTAGAGTAAATGAGATCTCCAAGACACAGAAAGGGATTTGAGACATTCCATCCATATTCAGAGAAAATTAATTAATTAATATTTTTAAATAAGGACCCTAAGTCTAACTTAGGAAAATTAAAATATTAAAGGTAATTAATTTAAACATGTGATGGAAATGACTTAAATCACACGGATCAAGCTTTCTTTTAATCTTAGCCGTTGAATCAAGATTAGATCACGACCGTTGGTTTCCCAACGAGAAAAGTATAAAGGAAAGGTTTGGGGTCAGTTGGAGAACACACACACAGTGGCAGAGCACTGAGACTAAGCTAAAATTCTAGGGCGTGGGTTGCTAAGAATTTCAGAAGTGTTTTAGCTACAACGAGGGGTAGTATTGGCTAAGGGGATGATCTGATCCCAGAGCCAAGAGTCAGTGAGAGGCAGAGAAACAATAGCCAGAGCAACGCAGAGGGAGCAGTAGTTGCGCAGTGTAGAGGGATTCAATTTTATGTAGGTGCTATGCAGGCCCAAAAAGGGCAGCACAGAGGCAGCAGGAAGCCATCATGGCTTACGTTGGCCAAGTAGAGGCAACATAGGGACTGCGTCACCCAGTCTGGGGTTACGCAGGCCTCTCCTGAGCAGCGTAGGGGCACCACCAGGCTAACAGAACTGATGCAGAGGACTTCAAAGCAACACTGGGGTTTCTGAAGAAAGAAAGGGGTTGAGTTCTGTAAATCCCGTTTGAGGGTGTGAATCAGTCTAGTTTTCTGTCTCCAGAACTGAGGTATTGTTGCAGATCTTGTTTTTCTCTGTCGGGTTAACCAGTTAGGTACCCAAATTTGTTGTGCTTAGAATCTACTTAATAATATAAACCCTCCAACAGCTAGAAGACCGGTTTTCCCTCATTGGGTTTTTTTCGGGGACAGTTATCAAGAAAATCTTGTATGTCACTTTGTCTATGTGCATGTATTCAGTTTAGATCTGTATCTGTGAAGAACTGTTAATGTATTTACTTCGATATTAATGCTGAAATTTTAGATTAATAATTTGATTAAGTAGGAGAAGTATAACCAGATTTAACAGTAGGGTTTCTACATAAGTAATATTTAGAAATTTTCACATGATATCAAAGAGATTGCAGATCTAGTTGGATCACCAGCAAGAAGATTGAAGAATTATTGCTGCAGAAAATAACAAAGAAAGAAGCAGCAGCCGTAGAAAGCCGGACTAGAGAGGACAACGTAGCAACCAAGGGAAGTAGAGCCACGCAGAGGCCAGAGTGACACAGTCTCCACGCAGGCCCACGTACTTACTTGCAGAGGCAACGCAGAGATAGTGCTGGGACTGTGTGCTCACGCAGAGGCCAGCTAGGGTGACGTAGTTTTGAAGCTGTTGCTGATTCAGAGTGCCGGAAGTAGTGCTGTAGAGCTTCAATAGTTGCTGGTGGGGTTAAATTTCTGAAGGTGTAGAAATTAACCTGAGCACTAGTTGACAAAGAGCGGGAGGAGAACAACTTCTCAGAGGATTTCCAGCAAAAGAAATCTGCAGTTTGATCAGCGGATCGAATAGAGCTGATTCGTTGTGATTTGGTAGACTTGCAAGAGAGGAAGTCAGTTGTCAGAGGGAGCAGAGAGTGCCTTTCTCGCCAAGGACCCTAGATCCGAGTCTCTAGCATAGAGAGAAGGATTAGTTGCGACAGATTTGCTGAGAAAATGGCCTCACAGACTACGTGATTAGGATAGGTTGGATGGCGTGTCCATTTTTGCAATCTGGAAGGCCAAAATCTTGGTAGTCATGGAGGCATACTATCTAAGGGAGCATGTAGAGAAAGTCCTTGCCACGATGACCGATGCAGATCTCTTGAGCAAGCATGAAGAAGTAGCGACACATGCCAAGCGCTTCATAATGGACGGGGTTAAGGATCCTGTTGTACCACATGTAGCCGAACGGCTTGTCCATTTTTGCAGTCTGGAAGGCCAGAATCCTGGTAGTCATGGAGGCATATTGTCTAAGGGAGCATGTAGAGAAAGTCCTTGCCACGACGACCGATGCGAATCTCCTGAGCAAGCATGAAGAAGTAGCGACACATGCCAAGCGCTTCATAATGGACGGGGTTAAGGATCCTGTTGTACCACATGTAGCCGATAAGAAGACGACTAATGAGATGTGGAAAGCCTTTACCGCCTTATATGAAGGAAGATCCATCTAGAGAAGAATGCTTTTGGAGAATCAGATGAGCTTATTCATGATGGCCAAGGGAGAAGAGATCACACCCTTTCTTTTCAAATTATAGGCAATCGGGGATCAATTGATTGCCATGGGAGTGAAAGTGGAGGATGATGTGATGGTGAGGAGTACACTCAATGTGGTCAAAGAGGACTGGGAAACTTTTGTCCAAAGTATCTTGGGCAGTGCTGACCTTCCCAACTGGGATAATATGTGGGCGATCCTCCATCAAGAGGAACTTCGTCGGTTCACCAAGAGACAATACAACACCGGATCAGGTAAAGTGAAGAAGGAAGAGGAAGAAGATGCAACCTTGGCATTAAAGAGGCAGCAAGGGGGGAAGAAGCGGGATCTGTCTAAGATTAAGCGTTTCTAGTGCGGCGAACTAGAACATTTTGCAACCAATTTTCCTAAGAAGAAGAAGGACAAGGAAGCTTCTACATCCAAGGCTGTTGTGGCGGACAATGACTCTGAAGATGACGTGGCCATGAACGCTCATGAACCACGAAAGTGGGGCAACATGGTTTTGTAGAGCAGCTACAGAGTGGTGGCAGGATACTTGAGTAGCCCACTTTTGGATCACATACGAGCTACGTGAGCCTTAAGACGGTAGCGGGACAAGTGGAGCAGTGGTTGTAGAGAATCACATATGGAGTAGAGGTGGAGCTGGATGCTGAGAGGGAGCAACGCAGTGCAGATGCAGTAATAGTGTGGTAGCATAGTGCAGAGGGGCTGATGTGACTTCAACAGCGCAATGCAGGTTGGCTTACGCAGAGCAGAGCTGCGGCAATGTAGTGGCTTCGGGAGGACAACGCAGAGCAGCAACCTATGGAGCTTCAGTGATGAGGATGCAACCCAACTGACTTGTCTGTCAAAGATTGGGCATGAGTTTTTCAGTTGTTTCTCTCAGTAACTGAGTTGCAGTGCAACAGCTGGCAGCACGATGCAACAGATTGAGAGGGAGCTGCAGTACAGATGTGGCAGTGGCGGTGGAAACGTCATGGGCAACAGTACGGAAGAGCAGCAACAACGCAATGATGAAGGGCAGTAGGCCAAGCATCAACGCAGAGACCCACACCAGAGATCAGTGCAGAGCTTTGGGGTGAAGTAGTGTTGTACTAGAGCACTTTTCTCGGTAAGAGGGAGTGTTGAGATTTTGTGGTGTTGGGTTAGCTTCGAATGTGCTTTAGCTCCCAAACTTTGTGGAGGGACTAGAGTACATGAGATCTCCAATACCCAAAAAGGGATTTGAGAAATTCCAATCGGTTTAATAGAAAATTAATTAAGTAATACTTTTAATTAAGGACACTAAGTCTAACTTAGGAAAATTAAAATATTAAAGGTAATTAATTTAAACATGTGATGGAAATGACTTAAATCACAGGGATCAAGCTTTCTTTTAATCTTAGCTGTCGAATCAAGATTAGATCACGACCGTTGGTTTCCCAACGAGAAAAGTATAAAGGAAAGGCTTGGGGTCAGTCGGAGAACACACACACAAGTGGCAAAGCACTGAGACTAAGCTGAAATTCTTGGGTGCGGTTTGCTAAGAATTTCAGAATTGTTTCAGCTGCAGCAAGGGGTAGTATTGGCTAAGGGGATGACCAGATCCCAGAGCCAAGAGTCAGCAAGAGGCAGAGAAGCAACAATCAGAGCAGTGCAGAGGGAGTAGCAGCTACGCAGCGCAGAGGGCTTTAGCACTACGCAGGCCCAGAAAGGGCATTGCAGAGGCAACAGGAGGCTATTAGGGCTTACGCAGGCCAAGCAGAGGCAGCGTAGGGACTGCGTCACCCAGTTTGGCGTTACGCAGGCCTCTCCTGAGCAGCGCAGGGGCACCAACATGCTAGTAGAGCTGACACAAAGGGCTTCAAAGTAGCGCTGGGGTTTTTGAAGATAGAAAGGGGTTGAGTTCTGTAAATCTCATTTGTGGTTGTGAATCAGTCTAGTTTTCTGTCTCCGGAATTGAGGTATTGCTACACATCTTGTTTTTCTTCGTCGGGTTAACCAGTAACGTACCCAGATTTGTTGTACTTAGAATCTACTTAATAATATAAACCCTCCAGCAGCCAGAAGACCAGTTTTCCTGGGGACAGTTGTCCAGAAAATCTTGTTTGTCACTTTGTCTATGTGCATGTATTTAGTTGGAGGAATGGCAAAACCCAATTCACTGTTGGAGGAATAGCTGGGCTTTCCCTTTGACTGTTTAAGATGAATTTGAAGGTTAACAATGTGAATTGTTTAAGAAACAAAATTTAGAACCTGGAGGTGATCATGGTGACAACAAAACTTTGATTTGCAGAAGCGCAACAACTCCCCTGTAGCCAAAACGTAGCGAGCTCTCCACTGATATCGAGTTTGCCTCAAGAGGGTGAATAATGAACTCGATGGATTTTTGAAAGCCAAAACATGTCTTTATAACCCTCCATGCAATCCAAAACTTTCTTTGAGTGCAATGGTGACTTTTTGAAGTTCAAAATGCTCAAGCGCAACGTAAGGAAGAAGCACAACAAAATCTTACACCTTTGGTACTTGCAAGTGGTGACAATGATACGACGTACAATCTGATTTGACTATGTAACTGACTGAGAAGACACCAATGACTTGTCCCAATGATAAAAAACCAAACCCACTATGACCTTATCCATGACTTGAATGACACATTAACCCTAGATTTACTAAACCTAGACTTTAGGAAATCAATGACTATTTCCATCATTACTTGAAACATTTTAAAATTAACCCTAACTTAGACTCAAACTAATCACATGATTTCACACTTCTCTCAAAAGACTAATAACTTGATCTCTAAGAGATCATAGCAAAACTTCACAAAATGACCAAAATGATGAAAAGACTAAACCTGACTTTGATTACTATAGCATAGGACTCTAACATGGAGGTAGAAAGTGCACTTAGGACATGATTGTTCTAGAAGTGCGATGCAATCCATGATTTAGAAATTTGGAATTATGGTTCCATGATTTTTCCATGCTTCTTGCCACTATGGAATCATGATGGTTTAGTACATAGTTTCATTTGTGGAACTATGGTTCGGCCCATTGTTCCACCACGGTGCCGTCATGCCTCCCTCATGGTTTTAGATCAACTTGCATGGTTTCATTGGCTTCATTTTTTTATTTTTATTTTTATATATTAAATTTATCTTGAACTGGAGTTTGTGTGGGACTTAGAGTGGGTTTAGGGATGAGGGGAGAGTGAGGACGAGGCTAAAAGGCCTCTCCCCCCTCTCTTTTCCTCATTCTTTCATCTCATTTAATTCAACTTAGAGAAGAGAGAAGAAGAGAGCAAAGGAGATAGTAGATTTCTGAGGGCAGATGTGAGAGTTTGGAGGTGAGAGCAAAGGAGAGCTTGGAGGAGTGACGAAAGAGGAGCTTGGAGGAGATAATAGAGGTTGCTATCTACCTCAACTTTTCAAGAGCTAAGGAGGTAAGTGAAAACCCCAATTCCCTCTAAACTTTTCTTGTAATTTTTATTTGTTTGTGTGTTTTTTTTTGGTTAATCTGTTTTCTTACTCTTTCTCATTCCTTCTTCCTCCCCATTTTATTGTAGGTTGTGCATCTAAGCTTTGAGAAAAATGGTGATCTTTTGGCTTATCATTCCATTTTTGGTTTTCATGGTGTTGGTGGGGGTAGGCATCAAAGGGGGGGAATGGAAGAAGAGCGTAGAGGTCACACTCATAGTGATCCAATGTATGATGATGAGGAAGGGTTTGAAGGGAAAGGATATGATGAGGGAAATAAAATTCAAGGGGGAAAAGGTATTGACACCCTTGTGGATATTTGTGACAAAGCGTGAGGGGGAAAGAGGTGGTGGAACCTCTAAATTTCTATGCCCTCATGATTGTCATGGTGGAAAATCTTATAGCGGTTCATATTTTTGTGCGAGGAGGTGTCTTTGTGGGGTAATAAAGAGTGATATCAATAATGGTGCCATAAGGATGTCAATTTTCCCTAAGGTTTCAATTTAACAAGGGCAAAAATAAATCAAAATAGAGGAGGCTACACAAAGAAGACATGGTAAGAAACAAAAACTTCATTTTGATGCAACCTCTAGATTTGGTGGTAGTGGCCACACAACTTCATTACCTCTTGGAACTTCTGAAACCTTAGGATTTAGAAGAACAATAACATATTTCCTTAGTATTAGCAGGAGGGATAATGTGGATGCAAAAGTGTTGTGGTTTTTTTGTGTTTGCAATATATAATCTGATGTGCCTTGCCTCCCCTATTGGCATGATTTGGTTCATATCATCAATGAAGCCCCAAAAGGATACAAGAGTCCCAACTATGAGAAAGCTAGAACTTTGTTATTAGACAGAGAAAAGATAAAAATTCATAGAATTTTGACATGGTTTATGGATGAGTGGGCGGATTGCGAGCATCCATTATATCAGATGGTTGGACAAATGTTAGAAACCGACATTTGATAAATGTTCTTGGTATTATTGCTAGAAATGCAGTGCTTCTTACATCATATGACTTCTCCTCAATCATTGAATCTTCTCAAAACATTGCAAATCTTTTATTGAAAACAATTGATGATGTTGAAACAAATTGTAAGGGATCAGGAAAAATCATTGACTTATCCAAACATCATTTTGTTCGAGTGTTTGGTGCACACATTGAACCTTTTGATGCATGATATTATCGAGCATAGAGCTTGTGGATGGATTTTTTCAACTATACAAAAGAGGCAAACAACTCATTAAAGTTGTCATAGGGCATAAAAAGGTCAATTACTTTTATGGCACTTACTCCAAGTTGTAGTTGCTTAAGATTGCAAAAAACAAGAGTTGCTAGTTATTACCTCACCTTTAGGTGCCTATTGAAGTTGAGAGAAGCTATGCATGTTTTGGTGATGAGTGATGCATGGGATGACATGAGCACTCATAAAGATGATGCTAATGTAGTGAAGGGCTCTGTTCTTGACAATTATTTTTGGTCACAGATTAGATATATTTTGCAATTCACCAAGCCATTTTATCACATGATGAAGTTTGTGGATTAGGATTGGTCGATAATTGGGAAGGGGTATGAGTAGATGGATAGCATGATGGGGCATATTAAAGACATATTTGAGCATAGACATGTCAATTTGTATAGCTATATTTGTACATGGGTGGAAATATGATGGGGAATGCTAATTATTCCACTACATGCCTTAGCACATGTTCAATACTTCTTACACCTAAATAATATCATGTATCATGGCTTTCATGACCAACTCCTAGTGGGTGGACCAAGGGAAAACCACACCAACATCCTGAGGTTTAGGCTAGTTATATGAAGGCATTAGACAAATTAGTCCTTGATGAGGAGTGTGACACCATATGGAGATAGGTGAGCAACTATATTCTTTGCATTGGTGCCTTTGAGGCCAACCATGCAATTAGAGATTGAGGGAATTTGTGTTTTCTCAAGTGATGGAACATGCATGGTGATGCTTGTGAAAAATCCTAAATCTGGATTCCTATTGCAGCAAATCTGAATTACTTCTCCTATTATTTTTCATAATTATTTCATTACTGTGAAATATCGAAGTAATTACTGAAGCAGTCTACACAAATAATGCTGCAAAGTAAATCTAAGTGCTGAAACAAACTGAACAAAACACAATGAAAAACATCCACATTTGACACAGTTATTTTTGGACTAAGTCCCCGGAAAAACCCAACTCGGGAAATTCGGTGCAGCAGATCTGAGGGTTTTATATTATTAAGCAGGGTGCCAACGGCTCACCCTTCAGAGAAAATCTTGGCAACAGAAGAAATGTGAGATATACCTCACTCTGCAAGTCCTCGGCTAATCTAAACAGCGTTGGTGAAGCCCCTCTCTGCCTCTGCGTGATGCCTACGCTGCAACTGCATAAGCCTGCATGGGCAAGCTTAAGAACTGCGTCACCTCTCCTCTGCAAATGATCAAGCTGATCTGAAACTGAGTTTTGGTCCTCCTGGCTCAGAAATCCCAGCTTCCAGCTATCTTCGGACTGAATCAAGAAGGCACTGTATCACTTCTATGTGATTCCCTTTAGGAACTACGTCACCCCTTCAGGTGACTGCGCTGCCTCTCTCTGCGTCACTGTTGCCTCTCTCTCAAATGTACTCTTGGTCCTTCTGACCAGTTACTGCATCTACCCCTCTCTGAAACTGATCACTGAATCATATCACTTAGCAAACCCAGCCCTAGTGATTCGATCTTGATCAAAAAGCTGTGTCTCTCTCACAAGCTCGAAAATGCCAAATGCTCAATGTCTTTTTCATAGGCCCCTCACCCTCCTCATATTCTTTTGTTGACCCTTCAACGACCAAGATTAAAACATAATTAAGGGATAAGATTAACTTGGAGGCGATCCATGACTTTATCTAGAAGATTCACACTTAGTTTAATTACTACTGTTTAATTAATCAGTTGCCCTAAGTTTAGACTTAGGAAAACATTAAAAAAACGATTAATTAATTTAATTAAACCATCTCAAAGTGGAATTTTCCAAAATCCTTTCTGGGTATTATGGAATACATGTGTCTTAGCTTGTATACAAAATTACAGGGCTAGAGCACATCTGATGCTACCATAAATCAACAATGCTACTCCACAGCTACAATGTTTGGCAATATGGGTGCTCTCATAGTTGGCAAACACTTCTTTTGGAGAGAGGTATTGGGGTACCTATAGATTCATCCATTTTAATATTTTTAATATTTTATATATTTTGATGCATATATGTCAACAAAAACATGTAGAATGATGAATTAGACATAAAAAACATAAAAACATAGATTGAATCATATAACATCAATCATCTAGAAGTTATAATCTTCATCAACCACGCCCACGAGTTGGAAGCATACAACATATTGACTCTTGAGTCTCGCAAATCATCAATTTGAAGGTTTCAAGCTTTCAAAATTCAATATATAACATTTATCATCATTGATAATTTGATATATAACATTTATCATCATTGATTTCAAATTTCAATATCTAACATTTATCATCATTGATTCATTGATTTCAAAATTCAATATACATTTATCATCATTGATATATATATTATAACATTTATCATCATTGATATATATATTATAACATTTATCATCATTGATTCATTGATTTCAAAATTCAATATACATTTATCATCATTGATTCATTGATTTCAAAATTCAATATATAACATTTATCATCATTGATATTATATAACATTTATCATCATTGATTCATTGATCACCATATAACTTTCATGAAGCATCATATTCATAACTCATAATGACTTGTAAACAGTAAACTTATAAATGCCAACTTCAAAGTTTCACCTTTCAAATTCAAACTTCAAACTTAAATTGTCATTAAAAATTTAAATATATGAAATCAGTAGCAAGTCAAGTTTCAACTGTTCAACTGTCAACAACAAATAGAAAATAGTAAACAACAAATATATTTTATCTCGCTGGCCCCTTGCCACACCCACGAGAAATGTCTAATTTCTGTGAGCCACGAGGAACTGTTGGTCTTCTAGTACTCTCAGGAGTACCATGACCACGACCAGAAGGTGGAGGCTGGATCTGCAAAGGAACAATAGTGTGATATCGAGGAGTGGCACTGGCACTGGCACCTGCATTGCTACCAGTAGATGGTGGGACTGGCCCTGTGTGTGGCGGTGCCGCTGATGCTTCATCATCATCCCTATAAAGTTCTGCTTCCAATTCTTCTAGATGTAACGTGCCGTCCTCCAAATTATCATCCTCTGGGTTGTTGTCCCGGACTCTGTATGATTGATCTTCATTTGCCCGATCACAGTAATGGCTGAGCAACCTCAAGTTATAATGCACATAAACCAAGCTTTCAGCTCGGTTTTCATTCAACCTGTTTCTTCTCACATTGTGTATAAAGTTGTAGGTGCTCCAACACCTCTCTGCAAAAGAAGTGTTCACAACTTGTGAGAGAACTTTTTTAGCCAACTTTGGCAAAAGTCCCATGCCGCCATATGCTTCCCACCATGTGAGAGCATCGAATCAGTCCCTGTCTTCCATTGCATGGAATGAACCAAAGTTAGCAGTGCAACTGAAGTATTTGCCTAATTGAAGGCGCAATCTAGCACACTCTTCCCTGTCAGGTACCAATTTGTCCAATGCCTTCATGTACCCTTCTTGTACCTCTGGATCTGTGTGAGGTTTCACCCTTACCCCACCTCCAGGTGCAGGTTGGCCCAACCAAGATGGAGAGTAATATTTTGGCGTAAGGATATATGCCAAAGCATGTAGTGGAACATTGAGTTTATTCCACCGTGCACACACACGGTCATGAATCATAGCATACAAGTTGGGATCATTATCCTTAACAATATCTTTTATTTGCCCCAACATGCTATCCATCTGCTCATAAACCTCTCCAATCACTGGTTTATCAGTATCTACAAAGCGAATCATGTTATAAATGGGCTTGGTAAAACTCACAATTTCCCTCATACGTGCCCAAAACTGAGGGTCAAGGGCGGTCTCCTCCACATGTTCGAAACTTTGCCTGTCAACTACTGTTGCCGCCCTGTCCTTTAATAGTTGCCAGTGTGGGCTTGATACCATTGCAGCGAATGACTCTCTTACCTTCAAAAGGCGCCTGAAGGTGAGGTAATAACTAGCAAATCTAGTTTTTCCTATTTTCAACAACTCCAATTTGGAGTGAGTACGGAAAAGCCCATGGGTATTGCTATGATTTGTAATAAATTTGATCATTTTCTTACCTCTCTTGTACAAATCACCAAGCCATTTGAATTGAGGTTGTTTTTTTTTTATGATATCATGCATCAAAAGGTTCATTGTGTGAACCAAACACCCAGACCAAAAAATGTTGGGGTATTTATCCTCAATAATTGCTCCTGCTGCCTTACAGTTAGCAGCATTATTAGTGATGACCTGTATGACATTGTATGGCCAGTCTTTTCAATTATATCAAGTAATGGTTCTGCAATGTTAATGCCGGTTTTGAATTTATCTGAATAATCATAAGCTGCCAGGAAGACTGCACCACTAACCGACACAACCAAAACATTTATCAATGGTTTTCCTTTTACATTGGTCCATCCATCAGAGACAATGGACAACCCATGCTCATTCCACGAACTTGTCATTCTAGCCAAAGAATTGTTTATTTTAGCTCTTTCATGATCAAGACCCATGGTTCTGGCCTTGTCATACCCAGGGCTTTTGTATCCTTTGGGGGCATCATTAATGGCAGAAACCATTTCATGCCAATAAGGTGAGCGAAGAACATTGAATGGCACCCTACATGCATATAGAAACCGGTAAAATTTTGAATCCACATCATTCCTACACCCTTCGTCTAGGAAATCGGATATGGTTCTACGCCTTAATCCAGTGCCACTGCTTCCAAAACCACTGGCATGGGTGGAAGTTGAACTTGTTTGTCCATGATGTGTTGGGCCTGAATCAACGATACCCCTAGATCTTTTAGATGATCTCTGTATGGCAACCCCCTCTTTCTTCCTATATATCTCTCTCTGTGGTGCTGGCACATAAGTACAAACTTTGATTCCAAGATTTCTAGTTCCATCTCCTGGCATTATCCCACAAAGGTGCCTTCTCAGACGGGTGTATGAACCATGGTATTGTTTATTGCAATGGGGGCAAATAAATTTAATGGTTCCACCACCTTTCCCTCCTTCTTGTTTCTGAACATATTTCCACAAAGGATATTGGTCTTGTTTAGTTGGGGATTCTAGGTTCTCAGGGTCTCCACTCCCCACTTCCTCCTCGGCATAATCCTCCTCTTCAGGATTTTCTTCAGATCCACCATAACCCTCCTCTTCATCCTCCTCTTCTCTGATTTGTCTCTTTCTTCTAGCACTCTCCAACACCATTATCACAAAGAAAGGAACCAACATGAGGAAAATTCCTAGCCATATAGCCATGATGGAAACAAGTTTCAAGATCTAGAATCTAGCCTGCAAAACAAATGGAAAAATGCCAAATGGGAATAGGAAATGCAACATAGGAAAAAAACAATTCATTTTAAAAGTTTTAAATCCAATAAAATGCAACATTCAAGAAAAATTCAAGTTTTCATTTTCAAACAATTTAACAATCTACAAATTCATCCTAGAAAATACAAAATTGGATTAGAAGGCCTACCTATTTCTTGCAATCCTCCTGTCAGCCTTGCTCCTTGCTCTCCTGTCAGCTTTGCTCCTTGCTCTCCTGATTCCTGTCAACCGGTCCTTGCGCTCTCGGCTCTCCTTCTCGCTCAATCTCAACTCAACAAACAATAACTAACAATGAATTGAAAAATAAACCCCCCCCCCTTTTATAAAAATCGAATTTTTTCATATAAAAAAAATCGCGCGGCGAGGAGCGTTCGGGAGCGAACGCTCCCCGAACGCTTCCCGCGTTTAAAAAACGCTCTCGAAGCGTTTTTTAAACATCGGAAGCGCTCAGGGAGCATTCGCTCCCGAGCGCTTCCTGAAACGCTCCCGAAAAAACAGGGAGCGTTTTTACAGGGTCGGAAACGCGCTCCCGAAAACGCTCCCGACAGGAAGCGTTTTCGGAAGCGCGTTTCTTAGCGTTTCCAAAACGCTCCCGCACGGAGCGAGTTTTCGGAGCGGGAGCGAAGGGGGTTTG